>VXBP01005205.1:3862-32029 GCA_013400115.1 Rhinopomastus cyanomelas
CGCTGAAATGCATGCGGCTGCACCGAGGGATGCAGATTGTGGGCACTGAGACTCAGGCCATCCCGAGTGCATTGAGATGCATGTCTGCTGCACCGAGGGAGGCAGGTGTCAGCGCTGAGAAACTCAGGCCATCCTGGACTGACATGCTTTCCTTCCCAGGTCTCTAAACTGGAAGAAGATCCAAGGCCCAAACTGGAGTGGTTTACCATTCTATTTTCTCAGGTTCTGTGAGGGCATTAATGACACAGTTTGTATGCACCGACTTGCATAACCTTTTCTGTATATAGTTAGTGTTAATAAATCTTTCTGGAGTTTCCCTAAGCCATCGATTGTCTGGTGAATTTTATCCGAGATGCCATTGAGACCTCACTGCTTTGCTTTCCTTTCTTTGATATTGAATTGTGGTCCTGAACCCACCACAGTCACAGTTGCTTGAATAGGGAGATTGAACAGAGGCCACCCTCTTGAACTTGAATCTGTTGTAAGTATCTATTTTATTATTTTCTCAATTGGTTTTTGTGTTAATGAAGGTTATTTAAGGTCAGCCATATGCTCATCTTAAGTCATTACACAAAAATAGTTGTCTAATTATTTTAGCCTATTGACAAAGGAAATAAAAAATTCCCTTTCCTTTTCTGCTGAAGTCAAACCAGATTCACTCAGATGTTTTGTTTCTGTTACATAGATTGATGTGTCTTCTAAAACGGTTGTAATACGCCAATCCATATAATAAAGATCAGTTTAAGGAAGGCAAATCATGTCACTGTGGTCTTTAATCTGCCAAGATGTATATTCTTTGCTTTTGAAATATTCCAGTATCTTCTTTCAAAGGCAATTTTTTTTGTATTTCACCCTAGAATTCATATTAATTAATTTTTAAAATATAATTGCTCATGACAATGTCCGTTATGAAAAACACATCTGGTCTATCTTGTTATTGGTGCTTTGAGAATTTTGCATCTGAAGAAGCTTTACAATTTGCAGACAGAAAGAGGACTTTTTATTTGTCAAAATAAGTGAAAAGAAGTAAAAGGTAAAGCTAGATTAATTTTAAGTCTTTAAAAATTTATGTTTGTCTACCTGTCAACAATTTAACCCAAAGACAAAATTAACCAATTAAATTAATGTGCTAATGAGCCAAACCAAAAAAACCCCAACAAACAAGGACAGTTCAAATAAAACACTTATAAATTGCAGGCAAAAAAACCTCAAGACTAACTCAATTTGGCGGAAAAAAGAAGACACATTTAATTCACTCCACACAACAACATCATATAAAGAATTCACTCCACAAAAAAATGTCCCCACAAAGACATACTGAGATTAATCACATGTTCCCATATAATTGAACCAAACTCCTCAAGGAGGAGCAACTTCCAGTAGTTCTTGGTCCTTCTGGAAATGTGAAGCCCATTCAGTTCATGCACATGTCTTTCAGCATCAGCATACATTTAAAGTCCAGTTTTCTGTTCCATGTACTTCCAAGCGAGAGCACCAATTCCTGCAGCCATGAAAGCATGAACGGAATTCAGACGAAACCTTCCGTCTGCTGGTCCTTGAGGTACCACTCTGTCTCTGTCTATTTCCAGGGCAAGATGGCTGCCATGCCTAGCTCAATGCCATACATCTTCTCCCCTCTCCAAACAACAGACAAAAGTGAAGAAAAAGAGGAGCCAGAAACTCAAAATTGGAAGTTGTAAACCCCTTCTGTTTGTTTGCAGAGCTGGAAAAACTCATCTTGGTCTTGCAAGTCAATAAATCACAAATTGCTACAGTAACCTTGCAGTACATCGGGCAAGAAATCCAAACTATGACGCTGAAACAGGATTTCTTTGTTTTTGATGACAGTTTTGATACCTTGTGTCAGTGGAGAATTGGATGATTTTGACAATAATCCAATCATTTAATAACGAGATATTTTATTGTATCTGGAAAACATTATTTTTGTCACAGAAAAAAAGAAAAATATTATCTGGAGTTTCTATGTTAGCATTTGACACTAAGTGCATTTTGTTTTTCAAATGTCCGATTATCAGACACAATTACTATTTACTTCTTCTGCCCTGGGACTGAACTGATTTGAACCCTTTTCATGGGTCACTTTGCTGTTTTTTCAAAAGCAGCTTCACACCATGATGAATAACTCATTTAAAACCTTATGCAAATAATTAATATGATGTAATACCAATGTGTGGTAGTCATGTTTGTTTGCCTGGTAGAAAGCACACAAAATTACAAGTCATGATCTTGAATGATTTAAAATCTATGGCACTGAGTCTCAGATAAACAGGCAGTGTAGAACAGAGCCACAGCTAGAGAAAGTATTCAGCAGCAGAAATTAGGATATAATTACCCAGTGGCACAGATGAAGAAAAGCCTACATTGGTGAGACTTGGATTGGAAATATTCATACAGAAAATCTTTAAAAGTCTATCTGGAATCTGGATTCAGGTCTGGTGTTACCCTCTCATTGCTAGCTGGAAGTTACTTTTTTCCATTAGAAATATTAGCCTGCTCATAAGAAAAAGTGACACAATGCCCCTACATTTTATCATGTAATAGATCTACTCTTTTGAAATGCTTTTATAATTCCAGTCCACACTGCATGTACTTAAATCCAAAAGAGTGAAAGACACAGAAGAAAGAGACACCAAATAATGTATCTCCATACTCTAGTGGACAAAATCTGAAGACATTGACATACAGTCATTTTCTTTAGTATAAATAAAATAGGGTGGTAATAGGTGGAGAAGGATTATTATTACAACTAATTTTTGAAAAATCACTCCCCAGAGAATAACACATAATTATCATTTCTAAAGCAATATTTGATGTGGAGAATAATGGAACAGACTTTACAACGTATCAGTAAACTTTGTTTCTAAAGACTGTTTGCAAAGAAATGTCAGTTTGTCCTGCACTACACACTGCATTACTTGAAAACATGGGTTCATAGGATCATAGGATCATAGGATGGTAGGGGTTATCAGCTTGTAATTACATGCCTTAGAATAAAGTTACTTTGCAGGGGCATGAGATAAGCAAAATGTCAGGTAGAATAAAGTACAATCTTCCTGCCCCAGAGAAATGCAGCTGAACAACAGCATTGTAATTTTAGGTCATCCAGTCTGAAGATTCCACAAATTCTCAGTTTTCCAATACGGTAGAAATGGAAAGAAAATCTCTTCTTTACTCAAGTAATGCATAATTTCTTTCGGTTAAAAATATTCATTAAAAAGTCAATAACATTTTAGTAGTACTATATTTTTCATCTACAAAATACATTCTAACAGCAATCGTTCTCATAGCAAAAGTGTCCTTAATCATCTTTCCAGGGACCCTCCAGTCACATATAATGATACATCATGGGCTCTGTTGCCATTCCAGTTCATTATAAAGGAAAGAGTGAGACAAAGACAGCAATCCCAGTGGGAAGTCTTCTGTTCTTGGCCTCTGTTTTCCTTCTGCTTTTTCATGTTCAGCTGTGGATTCTTCTCAGAAAAGTAGAGAGATCAAACATCTTAATTGGTACACAGACATAATAATTTAAATCCTCATATAGGAAAGCAATAATATGAATTTTTCTATTGAATAGAAACAAAATCCAAAATCAAGTAGCTTTCAGGCATATAAAACTTTATATTACATACCTGGAATTCTCTTTCCTATCAAGGAGGAAGGTAAAGTGGAATAAAAGAAGGCAAAAAATAAAAAGCTTCCACTTGCAGGAATTCATAGACGACAAATCTCAAGTATCTGAGAACATTTTTCTACTTGTTTATTTCGCTATAAACTCTCCAACTCTTGACTGTAAGAGTACTGAGGAAGGAATGCATGCTTTAAGGAAATTACAAGATGGCAAAGACTGAAATGCACTCCTTCTGTACATTAATTTTGGCATAAACAAGTAATACATTTGGATGCATAAGCTACTCATCCTTGGCATGTATATATGGGAGTGAGATGTGGCCAACAAACAACTGTGCAAATAAGCAACACAATGTTGCCTAGAAATGATGCTTTTCTTTGAAAAGATGAGTAATATTCCAAGATGAAAACAATTAGTATTGGACTCATAATTTTTCCAATACTTTCAAATGGGAACACCAAGAGACATACTACAATAAACTTATAAAAATAAAAACAAGGAAAATTGGTGAGGCTATTGAAAGCTAAGTATCCAAATTTGGGCTTCTGAGTCTACAGTCAACAGCTGTGTCTTGATTTTCCAGAGGGCTGACATTAAACTGACATTTTTGAAAGTGTGATAAGCTACTTCAGTATTTTCACCTGTGCTTCAGATCTAATACTAAATTGCCATGATCATTGTGCATTGGAAAATGAACACAAATCTTCTGAAAACAGTAAAACATGATGAAGAAAGAAAGCACAAAGAGAGAAGACAAAGTATTAAAAAACAAACAATATAAAATCTGAAACGTCAGCTTTTATCTCCATATTTTTGCTTTTCAGGGGAAGCAGTGCTGCTATTTCTCATATGCCTAATATTTCCAGAATACCAGAAAGCAGGATCAGACTTCAGTGTAAAAAGATATATAAAGGTTCATCATTTCAGCATGGCAACATTGATAAAACTAATAATTCAGACTCTACTTGTTGGCATGTACTACAGATAGACTGAGTCTTTTGAACAGCCTAGTTAGCAGTAAATATCTGATAATCAATTCTGTTTTAGCAAGCATTCTTCAGCTTGGATGCTAAGCATATACTATTTAAAGCCAGTAAAGTACCTGTTTCCTAAGTCTCAATGCACACTGATAGAATGGGCTTGATTTAGGGTGAAGTCAGCTCATAGCACTATGACAGTTCTTGTCTACAAAAATAAATTATTTCTAGATGCATTTTTATTCCGTGAACATATCATGGAATTTTTATGTGTTGACATAACATACAATAAGGAAAACCATGAAATATATGCAATACATATATATTGCTTGAGTAATTTCTTTTTGTTTAAGTGTTACATGATGTGTTATGCATTGCTTGCTTCTCCATCCTTTATGATTATCCTCTGATCATTAAACTGCTGGGCTAAAGTTTCAAAAGCAAGAATTCTCCAATAGAATGCGTCAGTGGAAGCAAGTCCGAAAACACACTGGCATTCTAAAAACAGTGACTAGATAAGTGTCCTTGTGGATTCTTCTTGGCAGCAAGAACCAGATATCTCTCATGCTGTGTAGAAGAGTGCTTTGCCCATCTCTTCTACACGTTCTAAGTATGCATTTTACCTTATGCAATCCCTTTTGTTGTAGTGCATATGTTAATTTATTTGAGTCTCTTGGTTGGTTTGGGTTTTTTTCCATTAACGGCACACTTCAGGTCCTTCAGTGGCACTTTTTCCCTGTGGTCTAGTCATGGAAAGTACTTTGACAGAAGGATAAATGAAATAATGAAGACATATTTATCATAAATCAGGAGGAAAAACAAGCCTCAGAGCTGAAAGAGAGGCAGTCACAGCTAAATAAGGAACCAGTTATTTTTGAATGGCAAAAGAAAAGCAATGCTGGAAATGTATTATTATTTGTAGGGAAGCATACAGTTTTATACAGACAGCTTTTCCAAAGCTGCCTATCTGTGTATCAGGAGACTTCAAAGAACTGCTTGGCCCAAGAAAGCAGAACAGGTAACTCTCTGGAACTTAACTATTAGCACAGGTACTTCCGCCTGCACCAAAAGCGACTTTTTTTATTAAACAAGAAAATCATAAGCTCTGAAAACAAGTAAACAATGCTAACCTGCTTAAATTAAATAATTATAAAATGAAACTAAAATTAATGTATTTATATAAGAAAAGGGCACAGCATAATGGCTTAGATCAACTGCCAGATGAGTTACTCCTTGTCTTGAGTAATGTTCTAGACAAATGAAAGCATTTAAAAAGCTTACCACCTTACTTGTCAGTGGTTTCTGAAGTGTCACTGTCCAAATAATTCTGTCATATACTGGCAGATGATGATTTAGACAAATTACTCAAACTCTCATCACCTTTCATTTGAACACAAAGCATTAAGTGTCTAGGAAATGCTACCATTACAGATTGTCATTTTAGTAATACTGGCTACTGTGAACAAACCTGCATCATATTCTCTAAGGTAAAGATAATGACCCACCAAATCTAGAAGAGTTCAATAACCTCAAAATAGTATATTAGCATTATCACCTAAGGCTCCAGGCTTTCTGTAATAAATTTCTCCTCCTGAGGCAATGACAAATGCAGCAATATGAGTCTATCACTGAAATGAATCAAAGCACACCTGCCACTGTGGAGGAGATGTGAGAACAAACGTGTCATATGTAATATAGAAAAGAACAGAGAACATACAGCAACAAAATCTAGGAAAGTAGAAATGTGCTGCAAGCTGTCTAGTTTTTTTCCCTGTCCCCATAGCAATATTTTCCCTAGCTTAATAATCTTGGTCTCTGTATTAAAGAAATGAGAAGATATGAGTAAGTTATCAAGAGGTCTGTCTTTTTTTTTTCCCTGACCTTATTTAAACATTAAATTTTGAATGCTTTTTGTCTTTTGTAGCCTTTTTTTTCCCCAGCCTTGTGTGGAAATTTGTTCCCTTAATGTGGTGTTTAATGGAGCTATTTTACTGCTTCCTCTAATATGTTTATGGTGTGTTCTGATATGTAGATAGATTAATAGAAGTGAGGGCCTCAACTGACCTCCAGGTCACCTATCTAATCTGACTTCCTGCATAGCATGAGCCACAAAGGTTATGTCTACATCTTATAATGCAGCTTGATGAAGAAATGCCTGAGCTAACTCCAGAACCATAAATATTTTTGTCACTTCATTATGGCATTCCTCCTGGGATGATTAGCTCAGCTGGGCCATTACATAACGTAGCTATACCACTGCTGGATGCAAGTTACACAAGACCCCAAGGAAACCCCAACTCAACGTTTTTCAACATGAGGCTGCTTGACGTATGTTGGCATCCCTTCAATTTCACTTAGTTTCTGATGTTTGAGAAAAGTTTAAGATAATGCTGAATATATATGGGGTTTTTTTCTAATTCATCCTTTTACATAATCCAGAATTTGTGTGGTTTGTCATATAATATTAGATACAAATGAAAAACTAAGATAAGAAAGCCTATCTTAAACATTCAGCTTGACAAGTCCTGACATATATGAAGACAAGCAGATAAGTGTAACATGACATTATTCCCATTGTTATTAAAACTTTACCAGGCAATATGCAGAGGCTTCTAACAGGATTAGAACCATGCAAAAAATTACAGTATAAAAGCAGTACTACACTTTCTTCTTCCGAACCCTACCATTCTACTACTTCAGGGTCTTGCTCTTCATCTGCTTGTTGAAAATAAAATGCAGAATGCTTCTACTAGGAGATGTTAAGTTCAAAGATGTTTGGGATGTCTCCATGGGGAAAAAGGAGATTCCTGATTTAATCGTTATAGCATATATTCACAAATAACGCATCGCAGTGATTCCATTCCTAAACACCTTGCAGAAAATCTGACAACAGCGTGACGTGTTTCTCATGGCAGTCCCTGTAGAGTTTATTCATATGCTGCTATGTATGCAAGTATGTTCAGTTTCAGGTTAGGGATCTTCCAGCAGATGAAGCTAACAGCAAGAAAACAAGATGATTCATGGGCTTATTTTGCATTAGAAAGTTTGTTATACAAGAACAATCACACACAAGGCAGGCACTGTAGTAAATTGTACAAGTTGTACTAAATTATATAATAAAACAGAGATAATAATTCTAAAGCATTGCTTGGTTGCTTTATGGAGTGAACTTCTGCTTATTCCTTTTCAGTACCTTGCACGATTTAGCCCTAATGAAGTGGCTTTTCCTGGCTGCTTCACTTTAGGCTGAATGTGTAATGGGCTAAAAACATATGGTTCATGTTTCAATAGAAACACTTACTTTTCTATATACAGCCTAGCAGGGTGAATGTTTTATTGTTCAGATGCGGAAGTGTGCTATTGTTTTGATTTTGACCTATGTTTCCCCTATCATCCTCTCGAGTTCATGATCATCTATAACTTTCACACTGAAAAGCAGTGATATGTATGTAAGAAGTCACTCCACTTTTCATCAGATTCCACTTAGGGCAATATTCATCTTCCCATTGGTAGCCCTACCATGCAGGGTAATAAAATGGATTTATGAGCCACCAAACAGTTACAAATGCATGTGTGAGAATTGCAAATGAATCATGAGTTGGGAGTAAATGGAGTTTAAGACTGGTTTTAAGTGCAGCAGTTTCTCTCTGGCTCTATTCATAGTAAGTGTACGTGATCATTAAAAAGAAAATAAATTTATTTTAAAAATAAACAAAGCCTCTGTGAATGGGAAATAAAAAAAAGAAGCAACTGTGGAGCTGAAGATTGTATTCTTTAGTTGCTTCTGTTCACTTTAACATGCCGTTTGCTTTCTGACCCTTTTTGTGTCTTTTTCTGTCAGCTGAATTTGTATTTTCCTTCCGATCAACTAATTATCCAAGGATCTCACTAGAGACTGGGGCTTAAACACTCTTGCTTCTACTTCTGTAATGAGATAAATTGGAGAAGTCCTATGGTTCTCTTTGAGATATGTATCAATGCAGCTCAGCCTTCATCTCTCCAGAGCTTGAACCCACGTAATTTTCATAAACTGTTGCATTTTATGCAACAATACAAAATACATTTTAATATAACAGATATTAAATAATGTGTTCTGAATTTGTATTTATTTAAATATGGCTTCACATTTCCTTACTTCTTTATGGGAATTTAAAAGTGCATTTTGATTGTTTGTTTTTTAAAAAAAAAAAAAAGAGAAAGTGACTGACACAGAAGTGAATAAACAGAAGAAAATATACTGACACTGACTCAGATTTCCCCTATGAGTTTACAATAGGGACAAAACTATTCTTGACTAATTAAAGGCATCAACACAGAAGAACAAATACAAGAAAAAGGGACGTGTTTTTTGCTCGTATTTTTCATCTTAATAGTCTCACTTGTAACAAGATTGATCATAATAACTCTTGGTAGACCTTTGATTTAGTTTCTTATTTGCTTGGTTTCTTTCCTAGAAAAATATGGAACATTATATACTTCCTTATCTATGTTTATTCAACATAAAGCACTGTTTCTTAAAGCCTTCAGCCTGTACATGCAAGTGCAATGCTGCAGGTAACTCTTACTTTGTTGTACATTTAAACTTAGTGTTTCTGCCCTAAACTAGGCTCCAGTACTCTGTTGACACAGCTTGTGGTACAACCCTCTAATTTTCCAAGCCACCAAGACTTTAGGAAGAAAACTAAATTTTAACCAGTCCACTTCCCCTCTTCCCGTAGCAGAGTTTCTCTAACTGGAAAATTAGCTGGACTTGATTACCAAAAGATGCAAAACACAAGACAAATAATAGATTATGTATATATTAAAATAGTTTTGGCTTGTGTGGGTTCTTAGGTCCTAACTTTAAATGGAGAAAGGTATACTCCTCCAGACACAGAAGTATGCACAATATGAAGGTGACTACTTTTGCAGAGATGTAATGCTGTTTACCAGCTAGATTTAGCCAAAAGTATCTACTTTGAGCATGTGAGCTGAAACTAACTACAATTAATTGGCTTTGTTTTAATATTAGCTGCATACAATTGGATTTCTAAGAACAGTACACCCTCAAAATTTTTCTATAAATATTCGCTTTATCGATAAAGAATTTTACATTCTGCAGGACACTACAAAGCATGCAGTGAAAATAAAGAGATGGTCCATTTCAAACAAACAGAGGAAAGTCAAGGCAGCAGACATTTAGTGCCTCAGTCCGTCTCCCATTTGAAGGCAGAGAATGTCTGTTTCTTGTCAGTTTGCAATAGGAAGAAAAGCAGGATGTAAGAGCTGCTGCAGTATGGAGGAAAAGGGCACACCAAACATCATTCATGTCAAGTCCATTCTTTGATCAAAGCTACTTTATCCTTTACATCTTTGCATATCCATATCATTTAGGTTTTGTCTACATGAACATGACATCCAACTCTTGAGCTCACAGTTTTTAAGATCTTCTAATTTACATCCTGAACATGTTGGTAATTATCTTCTAAGCCCAAGAACACAACTAAGAAGAGTTATAATGCTGTTAATAACAGCTTGTGTTCATAGTCAATGTTTCTGTAAAGTAACAGAAAAAGATCCTTCCATAGATAAATTGTTCCATAGCTTTCAGAAGCATTATTTCTGAAGACTTTCTGACTAAATTTTCATTAAACAATTCTATTGGTTATAGTGCTTGTATCCTGCATTACAAGATTTTTTTTTAACTGTAGTGTTAGAAGTCATTCTACACACCAGTTTCTCAGGTGCCTCAGCAGGAAAATCTCCATGCTTTATTTAGTGCATTTCTGGGTTACTGTAAGAAATATTATGGATATGTGAAGAGAAGCTTTCAGAAACAGATATAAAATTTACATTCTTTGGCTAGGAACATGAGGAGGAAATAAACACTAAGAATCAGAAACTTAGAGAAAACTAGACCTAAATAGCATTTTCTCTGAGAGCAAAGTTGGGAGTTTGGGACCTTTTAGTAGCCCAAGAAGAAGACAAGGCAAAAAAAACAGGCTTGTGATATAAGTTTATGGATATACTATTAGGTACTGATAGTGCTTTTCACATTAGTGTTCTGTGACGCTTTCTTGCTTAGAAACTGAATTTAGGTTGATTTTTATATCTTTTAGGAAATAGGAGTGACAAGGACCTGAAGACACTGACATGCAGTACATAGTGAGTAAATGACCGACTATAGTAAAGCAAACAAACGAAGTGGTACCAGAAAATTAATTCCATTCTGTCCTTCCTGTACACAGAAAGGAAATATCACTTTTTTTGTGTGTGTCTTTGTTCTGTGTGGTATAGCTCATAGTACTTATCCACACATTAGGACATCATGTAACTCAAGATGCAAATGTACCTTAACTATGACAAGAGTTTTGACCTACTGCTATATTACGTAAGTATGAACGAAGAAAGAGTCCAGGAGTTTTCTTGCCTTCTCTTTCCAGCAATGACTCCATTTAGCATTACTGCTGCATGCCTTGCTTCCTTGACACCTTTAGACCATCACACACTTAACAAAACTGTTACTACAGAGTACGATATGGTGAACATGATTTCATCCCAAACCACATAGACATCGAGGCAGGGAGTAACAGGCCTCTGAGACACAGTCAGGAGGCAGACTTGTATGATTCAGCTTGTTCATGTATTCAGTATTACAGAAAGCACTTGTACAGCTGAGTCAAAGTTGTATTTACTTCTCAAAAAGCAACTTGGGCTTAGTTCATGGATGTATTCAAATATTATTAATAGGAAATGTTCTTGGCTTTAAAATCCTCTCCATGACCAGAAGGGTGCATTGTCTGCACAGAATTAATTAGTACAAAACTCAAGACTATGAAGACACATACCATGTACTATGGGTGGAGTATAGCTAAGTATTTCAGTGTTGAAATAATGGCATAAGAAAGGCATCTTTTGACTGACTATTGTAACATTGCATACCCTCATGTGGAAAGCATTTTTACACCCTATTCATCAAACAGAAAAGCTTCCATTGACGCAGTACAATTGTAAACAGGCATTTTAAGAACCTCACACAAGAAATCTGACTGTAAAAGTTTATGGTACTGCTGAAACTCCTGTTGATGTCATGTTGGCAACCAGTAGACTTCCTCACCATCTGGTGCTACTACACTTGATCAGGTCGGTGGGAACTGGATATCAATACACTAAGAAAGGGAAGGCTACTTCTATCTTGCTCTGGGGATGCAAGTAAGAAGCTTTATAGGAGTAGTTCAATAGAACAAATAGCCCAAAACGAAAAAAACCAAAAACATTCTGCAAGCAATGTCCAGCAGCTAACTCTGCTGAAAGGAAATGAAGCACATAGGAACATTTCACGCAATAAGCTTGAAAGTTCAAAGGTAAGACACGAGAAATTTCATGATACAGCATGTGAAAAACAATTTCCCTATGAATGCTGACAAGACTCATTTGCTTATATGCTGTCAGTAGCATATAAATTTCACATTTTGCAACTAAGAGTTTCTGTAGAAGTCAACAAAACAATAGATAGCGTTGCTTCAAAGACAAACCAAGCTGTGATCCAACATAAGTTTCAGCTTAACTGCTATTTTTATTTAATTTATATGTTAGACCAAACTGATATTCAGGGCAAGGCTTCTGTCAATTTTTCTTCAAAAAACGATCTTTCAGGCTTTTACAAGAGCTGTTCAAAGTATAATTTCTTCTCATGAACTATAAAAAGGAAATTAAACTAGAAATACTGAAACTCTACCATATGCTACAGGTATTTTGACAAAAATTTATCTGCAATGCTAATATCCATTTTTCAAGGATTCATGAACACACCATGAAAAACTATAGATCAGAAAATAGCCAACTATTATTCTGGGAAATTTCGTGGCTTGCTGACTGCCTCAATAACATTTAGTTGAACTGCTGCTTAAAATGGTTTCCAGAAGTACAATTCATATTTAAAGTCTTTCTGCAGGCAAAAAACAGAGACAAACAAAAATAAAATCTTTTTTCATCATTCAGTCTGAAACATATTATGTCTTGTGTTGATACAACTAGTTTTTATGACATTTGTCCAACTGTTTCTACAAATGTTTCTTCTATCCAAACTGGCACAACCCTGTGCTCTGTCTGCTTGATAGTAAGGATTATATAATGGGGTCATATCTGAGGTACTAAATCCTAGGGAAAAAACCCTACATATATTAGAAGGCATATCCATGGTAATTAGAACTACTGTAATTGATTAAAATTTCATTACGTCTGGTGTAATAAGATTGGTATAAACAATTAATGTTTCATTAATTTGACACAAAATACTAGTGTCTGGACAATATTAGGCAGAGTACTAAGAAAGCTGGTTGAGGACATAATTTATTACTCATACTTGAGAAAATTTTGGGCATAGCCATATCTGTATTTCATAGAATTAGTGGCATGTCATGTGTCCTAACTCTGCAAAGTCTTATGCATATTTCTGATCCAAGTCTGAGGTCTGGTTAAGGGAAAAATATTGACATTTTGATGGGTCATCAGCTGGTCATGGCAAGGTGGTTGCTGCAGCTCAATTCCCTACACACTAACATCATTCATTCTGATGCTTTGCCCTGCTACAGCCCAGAGCCAAATACATTCAGAAAAAAACCCATATAAATTAAAAAAGTTGCACATCCACATGAAGGCTAATGTGACTGCATTTTACATTAAATCCAGAATGAAACGAAGTAGTTCATGCATTTCTGCTTGTGTCTCTGTTTCTCACATCTTCCACAAAGTGGAAACTTTTCCTCCACCAAAAGTGCTGCAAATATAAAATTACCTTTGCCATCTCTAGACTGCTGAACATTTTTGCAGATGTTACATCATCTCCTCCTATATATGAAAGAGTAAAAGATACTGAGATGTTAAACACTTGAATGGAAATTTTATTAGGTTAAGGAGCAGATCAGATATCCCACAAGTCCTGTCTAGATTTTTTAATTATTTTTGAATTCCATTGATTATTTCCTTCTAGAATGTAAAATGCAATCCAGATATTATCAAATGAAATTATTATTTTTTGAGAAAGCGGCATTTCTTGGTCGAGGCAATCCTGAGCACAAATACAGGCTGAGCAGTGACTGGCTGCAGAGTAGCCCCGAGGAGAGGGACTTGGGGTGTTTGTGGACAAAAAGCTCAGCATGAGCCAGCATTGTGCACTTGCAGTCTGGAAGGCAAACCTGATCCTGGGCTGCATCAGGAGAAGTGTCGCCAGCAGGCTGAGGGAGGGGATTCTCCCCCTCTACTCCGCTCTGGTGAGACTCCACCTGGAGTAGTCCAGTTCTGGAGCTCTTGTTNATAGGGGAGTAGGAACTGGATGATCCTGTGTTCCCTTCTAACTTTAACTGACTGTGTGACTTGGTCTAGGTGATCCTGCTGTGTCAGGGGGACCGGCCTAGAGGATCTTTCGAGGTCCCTTCCAATCCCTAATGATTCTATGATCAAACCAAGCATTAAAGACAGTAGTCAAAAGAACTGTTAAAACTCTTTCAATACCCTTCTGATTAGATTGTTTTTATTTTTCATTGCTTCATTTGTAAAAATAAGGCTGTCAAGATCTTGCTTTGCTATCCTATCTTCCATGAAAGCTCTCTGTTTCAGGATTAACGCTTGTGTCTCCTATAAACAGAACTAGCTATAAAAAAATATTGTAGATTGTATCTTCTTAAAGAAAGTATGTTTTGTCTTGAAAAAGTGTCCCATGTAGAATCTTCAGTGAAACAAAATACTTAATTATTGCTCTAAAATTGTAAATTCATTGGTAAGTTTGTACATCAGATCTTTGGTTTTACCATTTCTGTATACTGCACTTGTTACATAAACAAGTGCCAAGGAACTTAGATTCTCCTTAAACTTTGCTGAAGACATGATATTATTTTGTCAGTGCAAAAAACCACTTGGATTACTTTTAGTTTAATTCAAACTGATTTGCAACAACACAACCAAAAAACCCAAAAAAACATTTTGTTTTGTAACAACAATTTGTTGTTAC
This sequence comes from Rhinopomastus cyanomelas, assembly GCA_013400115.1. NCBI lineage: Eukaryota > Metazoa > Chordata > Aves > Bucerotiformes > Rhinopomastidae > Rhinopomastus > Rhinopomastus cyanomelas. The sequence goes on from VXBP01005205.1 coordinate 18,477, forward strand.
AAAACAAAAACTGCAATAAGCCATTCTTAAGCCAAACCTGGATTTATACTGACTGGAGAGAGGAAATGCTGAGACAACTAGCGTAAGTTTTCTTAGAAATAAATCACTCAAAAGGTTTGATTTATATGGGTTACAGTGTATGGTACACTACTGCACATTGTTTAGATTACAGGGAGGATGTTACCTCTTAATGCGCTGTGAACATTGAGTTGAGTATAAGACTAAGCAAGTGTTGAAATCTCATTGAGCAAAATCCAGGTGGAAAGATAAGGAAGATTCTTGGTAGTTCCCCGTTACTTTTAACTTTGTACTGAGTAACATAGGGTCACTGAGGGACAGGAATGCTTTCTTCTGAGAGTCTTCACAGACTTGTACTCCACTAGAAGCATTTTTAACACAAAGTCAAATGCAATCCTCATGTATGGCAAAAGCAATGAAAAAATATTTAGCTAGCCTATCTCATATCACTTTGAAATTCACCCCAGAGTTATGAGAGAGCTGGCAGATGAGCTTGCTAAACCCCTCTCCATAATTTACCATAAGTCGTGGATCACAGGGGAGGTCCCAGGTGATTGGAAGTTGGCAAATGTGACCCCCATACACAAGAAAGGTCGGAAGGATGATGCAGGAAACTACAGACCTGTTAGCCTCACCTCAGTTCCGGGTAAAGTTGTGGAACAGCTAGTGCTGAGTGCTGTCATGCAACATCTGCGTGACGGCCAAGACATTAAGCCCAGTCAACATGGATTTAGGAGGGGTACTTCTTGCTTGACCAACCTAATCTCCTTTTATGATCAACTGGTCGATGAGAAGAAGGCTGTGGATGTGGTGTACCTGGATTTCAGTAAAGCATTCGACACAGTCTCCCATGATATACTCCTGGTGAAGACGGCAGCAAAGGGCTTTGACAGGAATATTCTATGCTGGGTCAGGAACTGGTTGGATGGACGAGCCCAGAGAGTGGTAGTAGATGGTGTCGCATCTAGTTGGCGACCAGTTACTAGTGGTGTCCCCCAGGGGTCGGTGTTGGGTCCGTCCTATTCAACATCTTCACTGATGATATTGATGATGGGATGGAGTCCATCATGAGCAAATTTGCAGATGACACCAAGCTCAGAGCTCTTGTTGATCTGTTGGAAGGTAGGAGGGTCCTGCAGAGGGATTTGGACAGACTGGAGAGATGGGCAGACTTCAATAGGATGAGTTTTAACAGGCCAAAGTGTCAGGTTCTGCATTTTGGTTATAACAATCCCAGCCAGAACTATGAGCTGGGAATGGAGTTCTTAGAGAGTTCTCAGGTGGAGTGAGACTTGGGGGTTACTGGTGGACAGTAAATTTAACATGAGTCAGCAGTGTGCCCAGGCAGCCAAGAGGGCCAGTGGCATCCTGGCCTGCATTAAGAATGGTGTGGCCAGCAGGTCAAGGGAGGTTATCCTTCCCCTGTATTTGGCACTGCTTAGACCACACCCGGAGTATTGTGTTCAGTTCTGCACCCCTCAGTTTAGGAGGGATGTTGAGGTGCTGGAACGGGTCCAGAGAAAGGCAACTCAAATGGTAAAGGGGCTGGAAGATAAGCCCTATGGGGAAAGGCTGAGGGAGGTGGGTTTGTTTAGTCTGGAAAAGAGGAGGCTCGGGGTGATCTTATCGCTGTTTATAACTATCTGAAGGGTGGTTGTAGTCAGACAGGGGGTGGTCTTTTCCCAAAAAAGACACTGGAGACAAGACAAGGCGTCATAGTCTTAAGCTCCATCAGGGGAGGTTTAGACTTGACATTAGGAAAAGATTTTTCTCTGAAAGAGTGATCCGGTTTTGGAATGGGCTACCCACGGAGGTGGTTGAGTCGCTGTCCTTGGAGGTATTCAATGTTAGGCTGGATGAGGTTCTGAGTGGCATGATCTAGATGTTAGATGCTAGGATTACTGAGTTTTTTGAATTTAGGTTGGACTGGCTGATCTTTAAGGTCTTTTCCAACCTTCTCATTCCTGTGATACTGTGTAAAGTATATTTTATGTACATTTACACATGTAAACATATATATACAAAGTATTAGCTTCTAATTCAATCCACAGAAATAATTTAGAACAGACATGGACTTTGACTTCTTAAGATACTAGATTTAACATGCTAGAAGGAGTCTAGTGAAGTTTAAAACACACTTCTTTGCTTGCTGTGGCTAGTGTGTAAACCTGAATAAGCACAGCATCTCAAAAACAGAAACAGAAAAGAACATTGCAGCCTTGCTGACCTGGCTAACCCAGGCCTATAGGCATGTTTGTTTGGGAAGATGAACACTGTTAGCTGACAGATAATAATCTGATAATAACAAGAACAGTTGTCAACTGGATTTGAGTCAGCATGGGTAAAAGACAAGAATTGTAGGATAAAAATTCTGACTGCTTTTGTGTTTTTCCCACAGTTTCACAAGCAGGCACAAGAAGGAATCAAGACAGCACAGTCCAGTGCAAGACTACTTACCGTTTAGTTAATAAGAAGCCTCACAAAATCAGGATGGTATTAATAACATATGCACTAAACATTATAAAGGTCTTGTCTAAGCAAGGACTTTTAATGCATAAAAGATAAATAGATTAAAGTGATTAAATTAAATTCTTAAGACTGTGACATTAAGGGCCTCAGTGTTTTTAATTCAGTTAAAGCTAATCCTATCCAGAAAGAACTAAACATCTTTTACTTCTGAAACTAATGAGTAAATCCATTTGTACTTTGTGCATTAGCTCTTGTTGATTACTCTTGAATTTTCTTTTCTCCTGTATAGACTATCCTTAGCCTAATTTTTGGCCCTCTAATCAGGTACAAGGTTCAGGAAGCTGACAAGTATGTTGATTTCCAGGCATACCTGTACGTTATGTAGGTTAGAAGAGTCTCAGAAAAAAATTTTATGGAAACTCACAATAGAGCTGTCCTCCACGAGATCTCTTTTCCATTCCTGCAGCACTGGTATAAAATGTAACTGTGTGAACTGTAAGAGAATAAAAACCTTAGATCTCCCTAAAAAAACAGCAAAGTAGGTATCTGTAGGCAATATGTTTTGCATTACATTGGACAGAACATAAAAGAAGAAAAACAACATAAATCACTGTGTAATATAAGAAGAACTGTAACTGTGCTGTAATTTATGTCTGTTTTTCACAGTGCTAAATTTCATTTCTGCTAGCCTTCATTTTTTCTTTGCCATGGTCCACATTCTGTTGTGGAAACACCTAGCTAATTTTAGTATAGGTCTAGCAATTAACCCCAGAGAGTCAAAGGCAGCTAGATGCATGAGACAGCTATGCTAGAGGAGAAAACAAATATGAATGGGTACAGGTAGAAAAGGTCAATCTGTCTTGCTTCTTCCCATGCAAAGGAAAGAGAGAGAGTGATGAGAAAACACAGACCCATGGAGAGGGTAGAATATACTAATTTCAATAAATCTGCGTGTCAGAACTGCATCCATAGTTCAAGAATGTTGAGGTGTCAGAGTTAAGCATAAGAAGCAATCCTACAAATTAAAAATCTAATTAAAAAGCAGAGATAGCTTTTCAAGGGCAATTTCTTTTTCAGTTTCTATTCCTTTGCCTGTGACTTTTCTGTTTCCATTCACCCTGTGTTAGTGGCTAGAGAGAGGAAGTCAATAGAATCACAAAATGGGATATGTTCTCTGATAAACAATCTGACATTTTGTATTGGAGTTGTACATGCAGCAGCTAAAAACACAGGAATGAATGAACTAAATGACTACATATCTAAAGCAGACATTTCATTTGCAGTTTGGTCACACAAAAGTCACTTCCAATCATGGACACTAAAGATATGGTTCTTTCTAACACTCTCCAGGATATACCTCATATCTGTATATGAATTACTGCTTGTGATTCTTCTAGTAACTGGAAATTAACCTTTCCCTACACATAGTTATTTTCCTTCTGACATGTAGCTTGTCACCCTTTCTATGTTTAACATGCAGCTAAACTGTCCTGTTTTTATCTAAGGATGCAGCTTGACATTACAACTAGACTTATCTAACCATAAACTGCTGTCAGAAAAAGCAGTTTGATTCCTCTTTTTTCCACACCAGCTATTTATTCCTACTCCTCCAACCCACTATACACTAGAGGAAAAAAAATTCTTTCTCTTGCTTCCTTTTTCTTTTCTCCATTATTTTTCTTTTCTTTTTTTCTTTCTCTTCTATTTTCTTGCTTTCTACATCTATCCCTACCCTCTTCCCTTTCTTCTACCTGTTTCCTCTCCTGTTTCTTGTTTTCTTTCATTTCTTCTTTCCACCTTCCTCTCTTCCTCTTTTACCCTCCCATTCTCTCTCCTGCCCTTAAGGACCTTGCCATAGCTGGGGCATGAGCTGGTGCTGTGAGAAGGTCAGGGCCAACGGGCAATGTGTGGTTGATGGGTAGTCAGAGGGAGTGAGTGCCCAGCACTGCTCGGGGCAGGCACCACCAGGAACCACCTGCCCTCACAACAGAGGTGGGTAGAACATGTAGGAAGAACAAGGTGGCAGGGAGTAGCCCTGGCTTTCTTCCTGATTTTATGAGAGGCTTCATACTACTCAGTTAGAATAATCCTTTCTTATTTAACAATTTTGTGAGAATTCAAATCTGGGATGAGCCCTAAACACACATAAAATCACTTCTGAATAATAGTGTTATGGCTTTGAGAGAGCCTTGCAGTTCTTACATTTCCATAAAGCAAGAAAATTTATGTTAAGAAACTACACGTGAGCTAACATGAACAAAGCAATGTGCACTCTAAGTCATGAAAATCAAATGCTAAGCTTTAACTTCCTCATTTTAACTCTTCACATTGTATATCCTGTAGTTTTTATGATAGACCATAAATAACAAAATGATACTTTAAGATTTCCATTTAATAAGGAAACCAGGAATAGAAAATGACACATGTGTACAACTTGGCCGAGTAAACACTGTGGAAACAGTCTTAAATTTTAACGTTTCCTGAGTCTGAATTGAGGATGTTTCAGACTCACATCTGGATCAAATGATGTGATTTGAGTCCTTCACAGATATGAAACCATGGGATAAGATACGTTCTTGTAGTTGCATAACTCAGATCCAATTTTTTTTTTAAAATTTGGGGAAATCTAGTGTATTTAGATCAAAAAGCAACAGTTATACATTTTACCAATTAAGTTGTTATTTTTAAATTGTTGCAATGCACCGGAAAAGGAGCAAGAAGATTAAGAAAAACAACTGTACTGAGAGAAGCTGTGCTTCTTAAGATACCCGTATTTAAACAAGAGAGTGTGCAGTTAATTGCAGTTGAAAATTATCTGTCTTGTATAAAACAGAATCTAAACTACTATAGCAGTTGAATTCTTCCAGATTTATACAAGCGCAAGTTCAATTAAACAAGACCTTTGGTTACATTTCAAATACAAGATTTTACTTTCCAAAAGCCTACCTTTTAGATAAAAACATCTGGTCTGCTTTTGTGGCACACATAGCAGAAAAATCCCATGGTGAACTCCAGTTCTGTATTTCTAGAAATCAACATTTATCTTTTTTTAAGGCTCAGCTGGAGCCTCAGAAATGTGTGCCTCTCATTATGTTCACTTGGCTCACTTGGTTTAGAGCTCTAATTTTAGAAACTCTATCAAATTTCAATAAAGGGGGATGTAGGTGCAGGTGAGCATGAATACAGAGGGGTAATTAGAGTATAGTTCTGATAGCATAAGAAAAATCAAGATGTATCTGGTGTACTGTAAATGCATTGTAAATTATCCTATGCAGGTAACAGATTACAACAACTCTAGAATTCCTGAAAAAGGATCAGACTCAATTTTGAACTATGAGGCACTCGGAGAAGACATGGTTATGGTGATGGCCCCAGACATGTTATTACACTCACTTTGGCACATCATACTTTCCTCAAAGAGTGGGACTGATAATTAGAAAGAAATGTATTTTCCAGCTTCCCAGTCCATTCGGACCAGGACTTCAGATGGCCTCCAGGGGCCTCGAGGGTGTTTAATGTTACACCAGCCTCATTATACCAGAATGTCCATCAAGTATATCTTCAACCATTGCAGTTGTCAATGTTTTTACTTATTTTTGCTCTAAGACAAGATGAGCAAGAGATAAATTCCACAACACCTGTGGGTTTTTTCCCATTAGGATATGACGTTTAATTCACAACAACCTCAATGCTCTCAAGTTCCAGAGTATATGTCTACAATTTGAGGCATTTGCTCTAACTCACCCAAATATTTGCTCAGTCATTTTAAAGGAAGGCCCATAGGCATTTTGATATATACATGCCTCACATTTACAAACAAAGGCTTTTCTAGATCCTTTTGATCTGGAACTGAAGAGCTGTTTTCTGGTGAACCGGAATTTTGGAGATGTTAATGCTCTGCTTCTGAAAATCTTGAGTTAAAGTCCTGACCATTGCACTTACTAAAAGGAATTTGTTTGAAGTAGCTGTGAACAGCAGAGATTGTACAAAGATATGGAATATTTTTCACTAATGTTTACTTGAAGTTTTAGCTGATCTGGAAAAATGAATCACAGAAACACAGGATCACAGAACATCAGGGATTGGAAGGGACCTCATCCAGTCCCAACCCATGCCAGAGCAGGATCACCCAGACCAAGTCACATAGGAACATATCCAAGTGGGTTTTAGATGTCTCCAGAGAAGGAGACATTCATATGGAACATCCTGTGTTCCAGCTTACTACATTGTCCCATTTCCTATCATTGGATGACACTGAGAAGAGCCTGCCTCCATCCTCCTGACATCTACCCTTCACATATTTATAAACATTAATGAGGTCACCCCTCAGTCTCCTCTAAGCTAAAGAGACCCAGCTCCCTCAGCCTTTCCTCATAAAGGAGGTGTTCTCCTTTCTTCATCATCCTTGTGGCTCTGCACTGGACTCTCTCCAGCAGCTCCATGTCCATCTTGAACTGAGAGGCACAGAACTGGACACAACACTCCAGATGTGGTCTCACCAGGGCACAGTAGAGGGGGATAAGAAACTCTCTTGATCTGCTAACCACACTGCTTCTTATCCACCCAGGATGCCATTGGCCTTATTGGCCACAAGGGCACATTACTGCCTCATGGTCATCCTGCTGTCCACTAGGACCCCCAAGTCCCTTTCTCCTACACTGCTCTCCAACAGATCAGTCCTCAACCTTTGCTGGTTCCTGGGGTTCTTCCTGCCCATATGCAAGACTCTATGCTCACCCTCATTATATTTCATTAAATCTCTCTCTGCCCAGATCTCCAGCCTGTACAGGTCTTGCTAAATGGCAGCACAGTCTGCTGGGGTGTAGGCAACACCACGCAGCTTTGTGTCATCAGCAAACTTGCTGACAGTGCACCCTAATCCCTTATCCAAGTCATTAATTAATAGATTGAATAGGACCGATCCCAGTACCAACCCCTGAGGGACTCCACTAGGTACACATCTCTAACTAGACTCTGTCCCATTGACTCTCTGGCTTCTATCCTGCAGCCAGTTCACGATCCACCTCTCTACTTGATTATCCAGATCACACTGCCTCATTTTAGCTGTGAGGGTGCTGTGTGAGACCGTGTCAAATGCTTTACTGAAGTCAAGATAGACCACATCCACTGCTCTGTCATCTTCTATCCACCTGGTATGCCCTCATAAAAGGCTATCAGGTTGCTCAAGCAACGCTTTCCCTTGGTGAAGCCATGCTGACTGTCTCTAACGACCCCTTTTGCCCTAGATACAGCACCAAGGACAAGTTGTTTCATCACCTTTCCTGGGGTGGAGATGAAGGCTGACTTATCTATAGTTACCCAGGCCCTCCTTCTTATCCTCTTTGAAGATTAGCATGACAATTGTGTTCCCCATAGCTTACCAAAGCTTAGCAATGACTTCTGCCATCTGTCTTAGCATTCTCAGGTACATCCCATCAGGACCCATGGATTTATGCACTTCTAGATTACGTAATTGCTCTCTAATCCAGTCCTTGTCAGGCAGGGCAAAACTTTTGTCCTGACCTCTTCTGGGGCCTGAGTGGTCTGAAACGTACCAGGACAGCCTCCAGTAGTATAGACAGAGGCAAAGAAGGCATTCAGTATATTTGCTTTCTCTGTATCCTCTGCCACCAGGGTACCCATCTCATTCAGCAGGGGGTCTACATTGCCTCTACTGTTAGTGTTACCTGCAATGTATTTGAAGAAGCTTTTTTTTGTTGCCTTGGACCTCTCTTGCAAGGTTTAATTTCAAGGAGACCTTGGCTTTACTAGTTGCATCCCTACATGCTCTGACTAGAGCCTTATAATCATCCCAAGTGGCCATCCTGTCCTACCATGACCTATACATTATCTTCTTCCACTTGCATTTGCCCAGCAGTTCCCTGTTTAACCACACAGGTCTTTTGGCTTCCTTGCTTCACTTCCTATGTGTTAGGTGCTCTGATCTTGTGCTTGAAAGAAGTAGTCTTGAAATGCTAACCAACTATCTTGGGCCTCTTTACCTGCCAGTACTCTGTCCCATGGGATTTCCCCTAGCAATTGCTGAAAAAGGCCAGAGGTGGCCCTACTCAAGTCCAGAACTGTGATTTTGCTAGCTATTCTATTCCTGATACATAAGATTCTGAGTTCCACCATCTCATGGTCACTGCAACCAAGGTTGCACTCAACCTTCACTGCTTCAACCAAATCCTCGTTATTAGTGAGAACACGATCCAGCAATGCTCCTCTCCTAGTGGGCTCCTCCACCATTTGCACCACAAAGTTGTCACTAGTGCAGTAGAGGAACCTTCTGAATGGTGGATGGCTGGCTGAGCAGTCTTCCAGCAACTATCATTGTAGTTAAAATTCCCCAGGACAACAAGGGCCTATAACTGCAAGGCTGCTATCAGCTGCCTATGGAAGGCTTCATCAGTTTCCTGATCCGGTTGTCCTACCGGTGCACACACAGCTACAATCCCATCTCGTTTTAAGTTTATTTTAAAGCTCTCTGAATGAGGCCTGCCAATTCCTGTCCCAGAACACTTTTGCTCTTCTGAGAAAAATCTTTCTCATTTATAACTGTCAGGTCTGATGTCTTATAACAACCAGCCATTATCAAAGAACCCAAAGCCCTGCCTGTAGCACCAGCCTTGTAGTCAGGCATTTATGGACTGAATCCTTCTATTCCAGCACATGTTCTCACCCATAAATAGAAGTAGGGAAGAGAAAATCAGTTTTGCCCCACACACTTTCACCAAGATCAGCAGTGGATACCAGTCATTTGATTGCGTCAGATTAGGGAGTGTCCCAGTGACATCCCTGCTTCAGGCTCCAATTAGACTGCAGACTTTCATGTGATGAGGGTCAACTCTGCATACTGGCCCCTTCAGAAGTGAGTCGCCAGTAACTACTACCCTTCTCTTTATCTTTGTGGAAGAGGTTTTCATATTAGCGGAAGATAGGTTGCCTATCATCTATATCCCTATTAGACTGATGGTCTTCTATGGAGGGCCTTGCATCAATTTTTCAGAGGCACTTGTGGAGGTGAGGCAGGCAAGGGGGTTTCCTGCCTTCTGCCACAACCATGAACTTGCCTCCACCTTTTACTTGGGTTTCTATCTTCCATCTGAGAGAGGCAGGATATAGGTGTCCCTTGATTGTGGGTGTTATTTGAGCATTGCATGGAGCACAGAGCCTGGCTCCACCAGTCTATTTTGGACTTCTTAATGCTCTTGAACCTGTCTACTTCAGTTTGTAGCCTTACAACCTCATTTTGCAGCTGTGACACTTCACTGAACAAATAATCTACCTGCTCTCATCACACACAGTCATCCTCCGAGCTGCCCCCTGAGAGACTGTGTCTTTCCCTGCAGCCTGTCATCTGCACAGACACATCCCTCTGTGGGACGGTTCCCACATGCATTTTGATTGGTGACAGGAGCATAGTTTTCTTCTGCCGGGTGAAGATAATTTTGGAGAAGAGGAGACCCCTTGTCAGCGAGCCCTCTGGGCTTTTTTTCTGTCTTGCCTCCCCACACACCAACAAGTGAGTCACCTAGCTGGCTTGCTGTTTGCAGTCTGAGTGCCACTTCACTGCATTTAAGTCTCCTGTGGTTTCCCCATCAACGCACCCAGCCATGACATCCTCTCAGCTTCACCCATGAGAGACTCAGACTCCTTTCCACCTCAAGGATCTCAAAAAAAGGAAATAAAGCTATCACTTTAGCCTGGGAGTTTACAGGTCCTGGCACCACTGTCTTGCTACTTGTGGTCTCATACTGTTGGAACTAAGAACACCTAGGACACAGAGGCACACAGGCCACAGCAGTCATGGCCTACAGAAAATTTATTCAAAAAACCTCTGGGGAAATGGTGTATTTTATAGAAAAACTTGAACAGCTGATATTATTTTTGTCTCCTTACTCATTTCTGATCCAACCAGATATTGTCAGTAATTACTTCATTCTCTGATCACCACAAAAATCAGAAGTGCCAGCTTCACAGTAATCCATTTCAAACTGGTAATTTAGCTAACTGGGCAACATTGAAGTAACCTCTCGGCTGCATTACAGATTTGACTTCCTGTCAGTAATCAACAGTTTTAGCTATAATTAAAAAGCAACGCGTATGCTAGTGTATAGCATACATAATATATTTACATAAAATAAGAGAGGAAAACTATCTGGTAGACAAAATGAGCAGTAGAGTAAACCTACGTCAAGGAATTTCAGATAATAAGCTAGTAAGAGATTTCTCAGAGTACAGACACAACTGGAACACATTTCCTGGAGCCTCTAGCACCAAGTTGCAACAGCAGATTGGACAGTGACCTCTAGGAACGGACATCACATCCAGCTTGGGCTGGTGAACCAAGGTTTCTCTGCTCCTGCCAGGACCACTTTCCTCGGCAGGAGGACAGTCTGTACAGATTGTACCCAGAAGACCTGTGGCTACGTAACTCTCTTTACCAGATTACCAACAGTATTTTGATGTTTACTGTTCTCTGCAGCATTAGCAAAGCAGTGTCATCAGCATGAAATAGACAGCTCCATCCTTCCAACTAAATAGTTGTGGTATGAGGTCTTGTCTAGCTTCTCAGTGTGTCCCGATTTACCTTTTCTCTCTGGTGGGTTAAGTTATTCAGAACAGACATGTAGGAATAATCTGTATTTAGTTCCCTTTTGAAAACATATTGGACACCATTAACAGCTACTTACCATAGCTTTCAGTACAAGACCGATGAAGTTGCATTCTTTGTAATGCATTTTAAAAAGGCTTGAAAAGTTAAAACTGGCTTGTTCAGCAAAACAACTAGAGGAAGGCAGAAGTAAAGTAAAGGGAGTATCCTGAATACACAGTTGCCTCAGAGCTCCCTAGTGCCAGTGTTTCGGAAACATGTTCTGCATTAGTCTATCTCTCAAGTAAAAATTGGTGAGAGTCCAAAGCTCCAATCTTTTGTTTTTGAAAAGTTTGTCCTTGCTAGACCATTTCATGTAATAAAAGTTTAAACATTGATTAGTAAAAAAGTGTCTTTTTTTCACCTCACAAAGACAGAAGAACATAAGACCCCAGTTTCACATTCAGTTTTCCATCAGTGGATGGAAATAAAAATAATAGGAATAAAAATAATGATAGAAACAGCAAAACATTACAGGAACAGGGTCTTACAGAGAAAATGTCAATTCTAATTACAATATTTAGAGGGCTCGGATAAAACACAAATAACTTACACAGCATAAATAAAATGAAGAATAATATTAAGTCAAGAAATTTAAATTATGCTTCCTGCAGTAAATTAACATACACCTCAAGCAGGGATTGATTGATGTTTTTGGAGTGGCTCCATATATATAAGGTTTAGCACAAACACTGGAAGAAACAACAAGTAGCTGGGGACGGGACAAGGATGAAAGGAACCATTTCAGCACATAATCAGATCAAGGCTCTGAATTTCAAGATTTAGGGAAACGGGCAGGTTATGAAACATTATCAAGTTGTTTCTCTAGACTCAGTCCAGCAAACACACACTGATATTGCCAGAGATACACTTCATGATTAGAAAAAGACAGGTTACTAAAAGCCCCTTACTGTGGCTGTGTGGTGTAGTGGTTGTCATTACCAGCTTTTGCTGGCTTGTATATCTATGACATTCAGGATGATTTCTCATCTTTACTTAGATCATTCTGTTACAGCAGCCCAGAAAATGCAGAGATCCAAGCAGTGTCAGGCAAGATGAGATGAAGTGGAAATTTTCCATTCCTGTAATTGCAAAGGAGCTGGGATCAGATACTCAAAATAGGTTTATAATCTTTGAGCATTTAGTATTCACCTAGGGTTGGTAACTCCACTAAAAGTACAATTTTTCAATGGAAGGATTTGTCCCTTCCCTTTCATATCAGAACAGATAAGGGATAAATTTTTCCTTTGGCTGAGATGCTATCACAGGGTATGTTGGTAACATTTTAAGCAATAAATGTGTGACAAAGAATTACGGTAGTTCCAAGTCTGTACCCCAAAAACCATCACTTTTATCATTGAGGAAAAAGTATAATGTAAAATAATTCACTTGATTATCCTGGCTGTACTGTGAATATCTCAAGTTTTTATTTTGACAAAAAAAAATCAATGTTTTTCCTTTGAATTTCCTCTTGTACCAAGTTCTTTTAAGTTCATATCATAATCCATTTCTATTTACAACAGAAATCCCAAGACAAAGCAAGAGGAAGTTTCAAAATCTCTTTGTTTCAACTGAGTTGGCACATCTTAAGCAATTCTCTCAAGTCCAATTATTTGAGCTATCTGAAGACCAGAACATTAGTAAACAGGAAAACCTGATATAAAAAAGCTTATATGAAAGTATTATTTTTTGCAGAGTTATGGCCTATTGCTAAACCTGGCATATTTGTAATTGCTGGATGATTACCCAGGAGAACTGATTCATTAACTTTAATTCTTTTGTGCTTGCTTTTTCATTTGTTTATGTCAAAGCCCTAAATCTGAATGTAGTTGAAGATGTAGGAATGCCTCTTGCAGAATGGATTAATCCTTTTTTAACCCCTTCTTAATACATTGGCCTAACAAGTTATGACTGTAAAAGAAAATAAAACTGTCCAAACCAGCATCGGGTGCACCAGAGGGCTGATTGTTCCTGGTTGGTGACAGACAGTAGCAGTCAGCAAAATAATCAATAAGTAGAATTGCGACCCTGGACTTCTGCAGAGCTAACTTTGTGCTCTTCAGGGACATGCTTGCAGAAGTCCCATGGGCTAAGGTTCTGGAGGGGAAAGGAGCTCAAAAAAGTTGGCTAATTTTTAAAGACCACTTCCTCCAAGCTCAAGCTAGGTGCATTTCCCTGAACAAAAAAATCAGGTAGACGTGCTAGGAGACCTGCATGGTTGAATAAGGAGCTCCTGAAGGAAATCTCAGGGAAGAAGGAATCTTACAATTCATGGAAGAAGGGATTGGTCACTTGGGAGAACTATAGGGAAGTAATCAGGACTTGCAGGAAAGCAACAAGGAAGGCCAAAGCCCTCTTGGAACTGAAGCTGGCAAAGGAAGTAAAACAGAACAAGAAAGGCTTCTTCAAA
>VXBP01005207.1:5358-21583 GCA_013400115.1 Rhinopomastus cyanomelas
GATCCACGAGACTTCTGGTAAATTATGGAGAGCGGTTTAGCAAGCTCATCCGCCAGCATTCTCATCACTCTGGAGTGAATCCCATCCGCTCCCATGGACCTATGGGGATCCAAATGGTTCAGCAGGTCTCTAACTAGTACCTCTTGGATAACAGGGGAATTACACTGCCCACTGTCCCTGTCTGCTAGTTTAGATAACCAGTCGTCCTGAAAGACAGTCTACCCTGTTGTTGAAGACAGAGGCAAAGGAGGCATTAAGTACCTCTGCCTTATCCTCATCTTTAGTTATTCAATTTCCCTCCATATCCAGTAAGGAATGGAGTTTATTACGACCCCTCTTTTTTCCATTGATGTATTTGTAAAAGCTCTTCCTATTGTCCTTAACAGAAGTGGCCAGCCTGAGTTCATATTGAACCTTATGATTTCGATTGCAAGATGCCTAACACAGAAGTATAGTAAAGTGTATATAAAAAATTTATAACTATAAAGTTGTTAGTAATATGTAAAAGATACTAGAAGTAGATAAAAGGATGTCTTGAATAATGTAATAAAACAAATGTGATAGATGTGATTTTTTTTTAAATTATGAAATTTGGATTTTTCTGTTCATTTTTATACATACTCTGTGAATTTTAATTGAGAGAACGACCTTTATGTCAATCTATTTAGATCCTTTTTAAAAGATTACTGGTATTGGGAATGTTTGAAAGTTGGTGGACAGATGTATATGTGGTATTTTTCCATGTTTTGGTGAGCTTGTGACTCAGCTTTGATTCCATGGTTTTCATAACCACCAATAAAATGCATATTTCAACAAAGAAGTATATTTGTGAGAAGAGGAGGTAGGAGATAAGTGTCTTCTTCTTTTGAAATGAACCTGGAATTTAATAAAATTTGAAACTAACAAGTGTTACAAATACACATTAAAACCTCTGTATTTTTCCTGGTTACCCCACCAATGGCTTTTTGAATCGGGAGCTTTTTATGCTGCATATCTAATTGAAGTTTTCCTTAGGCCGAGCACAGGGGAAAAAATTAAGAGTTTATTTTGGCTGCTTTGATATTGCTAAATTTTTGTGCTTGTAATTGACAAGTCCTTCAAGTTTCATTTTGTGTTGAAAACAAACAATACAAAGAAAAAACCCTACATCTGAGCCAAAATACAGATTAAAGCTCATTAATGTTCTAACCTCCTATGTTTTCTGGTAGGTAGCATATTTGTTATGTAAAGTGAAAGAGAAGATAGCATTTAAATAGATGCTACCTAGTAAAATAATCTAGCAAAATTAAAACAGTTATTGATCTGGTGCCATAAACCCTCAATTGTGTGTATTTTATATTTTCAATACTACTCTTACTTTTCATCTGAATCCCTGCTATTTCCACAGAAGCAGAGGTCTGTAGCTATTTTGACCAATGAAATGGAAAATAGCAGTAGAATGTAACTGTTAGTCTACAGCTGTCTTCTAGTCTTTTCTTCTACCACCGTAAAACTTCATTGTCTGACATAGTATATAACTTTTTCTTGATTAATGTTAAAGCAAAACAAAAACAGTGTAATGGAGTTTGGAAGCTATTTCCTAATACAGTTTTGGGAAGTTGTCATAACTAATGAGATACTAAAGTGGCATTGCTGCAATTAAGTTTTAGGTCACATAAAGGATACAAGAACAACTGCTGAATTGGAGCACAGTATTCTTCAGCTACTTGGGTACCTCAGATAGCTAGGTGCAAAGATGACAATAAGTTGAAGGTTATTAAGAGCTATGTGTTTTAAGGACAAGTGACTACGGAAATGTAAAATTTCACTTCCTTTGATTTGTGTAGTTTAGTTACACATGCATCAGTCTGAATGATAGTGCTGTTGTGTTTTATGTTAATTTTGATGGCACCTGCAAAAATGAGTTCTTTGAGCCCCTCCACTGGAATGATTCTATGAAGGGAGTTAATTTTTAATTTCAGGATGCATACAGGACTGTTTAGATCAGGACAGTTCTTCTGTGCGCTGAGAACATGGAAAAATGTGTTGGTAGGGAGTTGTCAGTGGAAAAGAGCTACTTTCAACAGTTAGTATCCAATGTACTTCATCAAAGTTCTGCATTGGAGTATACCTGGTTTTTGTCTGTAAATCCTTAAAATGACATTTGTGTCTGTCACTAGAAGAAATAATACTCACCAATTTTGCTTTGGCTACTGTTTCACTTCTGTTTCTCTTTGGTAGTTTAGGGACAAGTAAGTTCTGTATTTTTCCTAGATGTAATTCAGCAATTTTATGTTATCAGATCTTGTTTTCTTTAACATACTGTGTTTTTGTAAGATAATTGAAGGAGGGGGATTAAGAAACCATTCTGATCAAATGCTATTACTAAGAAAAAAGTAAACAAAAAAAATTTATTTTGTCTTTAGTCAATAAATATGCATCTTGACTGCAATCTGAAAGAAGCCTAATTCATGAAGGTCTGTATTCCCTCTGCAATGCATCTTTTCTTATGACCTGTAATTCATGACCAGTGAGATTTTTCATAGGTTTTGTAAGAGTCTAAAAGATACACGCTTTGTATGTGCACTTTTTGTAGAGTGATATATCAAAAGCCATGTGTGCATTTAACTGTAATTACACAGATGTGCGCAGAAAAAATACCTTAGCTGAGTGGTCATTTTTGTGGTTTTTCATATGTAATTATAACTTTAAAATTCTCTTTAGAGTGCACATCTTACATGGATGTCTTTAAGTGAAAAGAAGGATAACTACATACCAATTAAATATTTTAAATATATTTTATTTATTTATAATGCATTTGAACATTTTGTAAGTCAAGTACATTACTGGTGAGTTTTTTCACATGGTTTCCTCTTTTGTTAGGTCTTTTCTATCAAAATAAAATAAAGTCAATAGTAAATAGTTACTATTTTTAGTAAAATAAGAGGCAATGTAATTACTGTCTGCTAGTACATAAAACCGTTGAATTTGGTTTTAGGAAGGGGAAGGCCTCTAATGGGAATAAAATTGACTGTATAAATTAGTCATGCAGTTGTTACTATTGCTGATAGTGCCGAGCAATGAAAAAACAATATTTGAATTGCGAATGATACTGAGAAATACATATGAAATGTACAGGCACAAAACCTGTTACACATTTACAAAGAGCCTGAATCTCACTGAAGTATCTAACTGCGCAGTGGTGTAATGAAAAAAAAAAAAAGCAACAAACAAATTAAAAATAATTCTGAAAGCTGTGGGTACTAGTAATACAACCCATCACACGAGAACTCAGTTCTCTAATTCATGGATATTTAATCAATTATGTGGAAGGATTGGTGGCTTCAGATAACATACAGAGACACTGCAATATTTTTTTGTACAGGTACACATAGCACTTTATTAAAAGGGGTGAAATCACATATCCACACCTCTATGCTCCATTCCTTATACAAGATGCTTATGATTCTTTAATCACCAGTTGCAATTTTGTATATTGTCACTTACCTGATTACCAGCAATTCTAATACTACAGACTTCGAAGCACCTTGCAGTTTACAGAGAAAAATCTATAATCTGAATCAACATTTAACAAAGAAGCATTTATGTAGTTCCTATGGGAAGTGGCTTAGAAGTGCACACAGAAAGTTAAGCTTATTTCTGTACATGGTCATGGAGCTACTGACAAGTCTTTCTTGAATGGCAGTTGGTGTTCATTGGATTGTGAAAGATGGAAAACCGTGATGGTTTTTTTTTTGCTGACACAGACTGTAAATCTTAAACATCTGATTATACCACAGAGGGAAATGTATGGGAACAAAACCAAAAGAAATAAAAATAAAACCAGTTGATCACAGCAATAACACATTTAGGGAAAATATATTTGCATTTTTTTGTCAGCTGGAACCTCGATCTGTTCTGCAACTTAGAAAGGATTCTCTCTGCTTTTCAAATTTTTAATTGATTATGTAAAATATTTGCAAATGCTGCTGAACTGAACATAAAGTATGGTAACTTTCAACACTGTGGTCTTCAGGCAACCTTGATCTGTTTTCAAGACTGGAGACAGTTTGGCCGTCAGTGTTATGTTCCAGAATGTTTGGGGGGAAAATGGAAAAAATAGTGTTAGCTTTGACCATCTCAAATTTTGTATATTTATTGCTGACTTTTTATCACTTTGTATGAGGATTGCTACTCTAGGTACCCTCTTATCTAGACCTGGCCTCTTTTGACTTCCCTAATGGTTCCATAATTACAGCATTTTCAATCTCTTCCAAATTAGTAGCCAAACCACCTTTTCTCTGAAGGGCCATGGAAGGCAGTCAGACACATTTAGAAGCCACTGGCTGATGTTGATAGTCCTTGAGAATAAAAAGGGTGGTCTAGGGATTTGATCCCTCCAGCAGTTTGTCCTGCATGGAGCTAGGACCTTGTTTCAGGCAGAGGAATGTGAGCTGTAACATGGGGAGCAATGAGGTGAAAATCTGAAAAAAAAAAAAAAAGCTGTAGCAGAGGATTCCTGGGCTGAAAAACACTCACTTATTAAACATACTTATTTCTATCTCAGAAATAGAAGGAATAGCACATTAGAATGGAAGGAGTAGGGAGAAGTGTTCAGCCGACATTGGCAGATGCCCAAGCTAGTCCTCTGCTTGAGGAAAATAATACATACACTGGAACCTACTGTTATCTTTCTGTTCCTGTTACAGAAATGTTAATTCCCCACTCATTCCACTTCCCTGTTGCTACCAGAAATGTAAGAGTGCTTTTAATAAACATACCCTCTCACTCTCCAAATGTAAATATTTAATTCAGCTTTATCTCTAGGACTCGCTCTTCTCCAGGTGAAGACTGAGAACTTGAAAATAGTATACATTTCTACAATCACAAATATGCATCATATTCAAAATTCATATTCAAAATTCATTTTCAAAATGCATATTCAAAAGGCTTTTTTAGAATCATGTGCAGGGTGTTTCTAGAGGTTTAGAAAAAATGTTACAGAAAGAGATCAGTGTTCTGAAGGCATGGAAACTTGCTACCTGATGCACTGTAGAGCCATTATACATTTGATTTTAAGGGTCTGTGTAAAAGCAAAGTATTCTTCTCTTCAGAAAAGCTATGTGTAAATATTTTGAAGTAAAGGATATTCCAGACTATCTGGTACACATACTTACAGGAAGAAAATTGCCATGTAGTGGTGGTATATTGAAGTCAGACATTTAGAAAAAGACACTTTTTTTAGGATTTTTCATTCTTCATTAATATTGCAAATTCAACCATTTACAGTTATAAAGACTTTAGCTGCTCCTCCACTTTAGTCCTGCTCAGTCTTGGGGACAGTTACATTTAACATAATTAATATTTAGTGCAACTTCAGTAGGTTTGCAGGCCACACCAGGTTAGGTGGGAGTGTTGATCCGCTTGAGGCTGGGAAGGCTCCACAGAGGCATCTGGACAGGCTGAATCAATGGACTGAGGCCAGCTGTGTGAGGTTCAACAAGGTCAAGTGCTGGGTCCTACACTTATCACTACAACCCCTTGCAGCACTACAGGCCTGGGTCAGAGCGGCCCAAGTTGGAAAAAGACCTGAGGTTGATGGGTGAATATGATCCAGCAGTGTGCCCAGATAGCCAAGAAGGCCAATGGTACCCTGGATTGTATCAACAGTAGTATGATCAGCAGGACTGAGGCAGTTATTGACTCTCAGCACTCAGCAGCTTCAGTACTATATTGGAATACTGTACCTTACTATGAGAATGGTGCTGGAGTTTGTCCAAGGAATGGCAATGAAGCTGATGCAGGATGCAGAGAACAAGTCTTGTGAAGATTAGCTGAGGGACCTGGAGGTTAGCCTGAAGAAAATGAAGCTCACAGAAGACCTTACTGCTTTCAACAACTACCTGAAAGGAGGTTATGGAGAAGTGGGGTTTAGTCTCCCAAACACAATAGGAAATAACCTGAAGTTGCATCAAAGCAAGTTTAGATTGGGTATTAGGAAAATATTCATTACAGAAATGGTTGTCTAACACTGAAACACTGTAGAATCACTGTCCCTGTATTTGAATGACATAGACATAGAATCATAGAATCATAGAATCATTACGGATTGGAAGGGACCTCAAAGATCATCTAGTCCAATCCTGCAACAGCAGGATCACCTAAACCAAGTCACACAGGAACTCATCCAGTCGGGTCTTGAATGTCTCCAGTGAGGGAGACTCCACAAGCCCCCTGGGCAGCCTGTTCCAGTGTTCCGTCACCCTCACTGTGAAGAAGTTCCTTCTCAGGTTGATGTGGAACCTCCTATGTTCCAGCTTACAACCATTGCCCCTCGTCCTATCACTACATGACACCGAGAAGAGCCCAGTGCCATCGTCCTGACACCCACCCCTCACATATTGGTAGACATTAATGAGGTCACCCCTCAGTCTCCTCTTCTCCAAGCTAAAGAGACCCAGCTCCCTCAGCCTCTCGTCGTAAGGGAGGCGTTCCACCTCTCTTATCATCTTTGTTGCCCTACGCTGAACTCTCTCCAGAAGCTCCACATCCCTCTTGAACTGAGGAGCCCACAACTGGACACAATATTGCAGGTGTGGTCTCACCAGAGCAGAGTAGAGGGGGAGAAGAACCTCTCTTGATCTGCTAACCACTTGGCATTGCTGGGTTAATGGTTAGTCTTGATTTGAAAGGTCTTTTCCAACCTACAGTAGTCCATCATTCTATTATTTAGTGAGTTACTTCATGTAACTTATTATGTTAGATATGTTAGATATAAAGAATATCTGCTGTCTTTATATTATGGTAGACATCCATCTCTATTTTCAATTTAGAGTGGCATTACAAACATTAGTTTTGTCACTCAATCTTGTTTAGCAAGTTTTTACTTTATAGAGCAAGCATTTCCACCTCTTGTCTGTTGGTGGTGTTCTTTTGTTTATTTCTTGTTATTTTTGTTCTTTTCAAATTACAGATTTTCTAATTTGTCATTGTTACCTGCATACTTAAAGGAAATTGTCTTAGGTTTTGTAGCTTTAAACTGCTTATTTTTCAGGTATGTCCTGTGCCCTCAATTTTATTTTTTTCAGGACGCAGAAAAATCTCTTACTAAAAAATGTCATCGTTGCGATGAGAAAAAACTCAGTTTTTCATGTCAGATCCATGCTTGTGTCTAACTTCAGCTTATTTGCACTATGTTTACCTATTCCAAGTACCTGTTTCCATCTTGCCTTTTACTATAGGAGCAAGAGCAAGCAAATAAAATCCTTTTGCATATATGCTGTGATAGTTAGGACAGAAAATACCTGGTTGTTTTATTTCTATTTGCAAGCAACAACAGAATAAAAAGTGCAGATTTCTTCCTGAAATATTTATATGTGAATTTCCTGACTAGAAAACAAGTAATCTGATTAAAATTAGATACGGTGATTATGTTTTCTGTGTAAATTCAGACATACAACTTCTAAGCAGATATCAGAAGTACTGCTTGTGTCATCCAGCATTTGGAACTTCTTGCAAGTGTCAGCATTGTCCATTTAAAAGAAGAATTAGCTAATAGACATCCTAAAATACTTCTGCCTACCCAAATAACATCTAAGCCCAAAGAGAGTAATGTTGGTTGATAACATATTTGTTACTCTGCTGAGAATCTTTGGCACCAACTTACGTTCTTACTGAAGAAATAACAGGCTAAAATTACATAAAACTAAGTTAAGTGGGAAAAAACCCTGCATTTCTGGCAGGGATACATAATGTACTTGGAGATGGTTTATGTAATTATGACAGTATGGATTGCTTTTATAAAGTATAAGTAGTTAGAGTGACATTTTAATGGGAAATTTAAGATTGAAAATAAGAAATGTATATAACAGTGATGTGATCCAGAAAGCTCAAGAACTGTTACGTTACTTTAATATTTTAAATATAAAACTAAAAGCTTCTTTTTTTTGATTCATGAACAAAGGAAAATTTAGTATAGGAAGATGTGAAATACTGGGGACACAATCTTTCTCCTCAAAGACAGCTGGGAAATAATCCGCTGTCTGTGAAGGTGCAGGAGACATCTTTTCTGTCCTCTAGACACAGATGAGCCTCAAACTATTTAGCAGCAAATAAACAAGAATGCACAAAATACATCTTTGCTTTAGACACTAAATTAGGCAAGCTCATCTGCAAAGTCTTCACTTCAGGAAGAAGTGGTGTAAAAACCTGATGTAAAAAGCTCTGAAAATACATTAACCAGAGAGAAGTCACCTGGACAGGATTGAATAATATGAGCAGCAAAGAGAGAGATTTGTTTTTCATGCTTCATAGAAATGGTCTTCCTGAAGTTTCTTTTTTGTATATCATAGACTACTAAAAGTAATCTATGGTTTGGAACTTAATCAAATCCCTCTTAGCCAGCCAGATAAGCATTAGGACATAAAGTATAAAGGAGCAGATGTTTTTCATTAAAAGATTATCTTCTATACCTTGCAATATCTATTTTCATAGTTCCAGATATATTACTCTCTACAGACACAAAATCAGTCATTCATTCTGTCTAGATATTTCTCTGTTGTCTTAATAACTGTCCACTGTTATTTTACACAAAGTTCAGCATTAAGTATTGTGTCAAGTCTCCTCTTTTTTTGGAACTTTTTGTTTTCCTGCAGAATTACAACTAAAATAATGAGGCAGTAAGTTTTTGTGGTTTTTACACTTGAAAGATAAAGCTGCATTACGTGACAGTATTGAAAGAACAATGAAAATTTTTATTCTTTAGCTCTATTGCAGTGGTATCACAGTTCTGAACTCCCTAAGCCTTGCCTTAAAAATCAGATCCTGTCTGTAATTAGTTCATGGTTGTCAGCAAAGTAGAACATTTTGCTTAGTTTCTAGACTTTCTTCATGCTGAGAGTATTTTTTAGTCAAGTTGTTCATTCTTGCACACTAGTACTGCATGTTTGACTTATATTTGATCTCTCCCCGTGGATGATATGACTTCTTAGATTTCTTTTCTACTGCCCTGGTAGGAAAGACAAATTATGCATATTTTGAGATGCAGAATAATTGCTTACTCAAGGAGTTAGTAAGAAATAAGACTCAATTTGCTTTCTCTGTTGAGAGTAAGTTTTGCCTTTACATACAAAAGTCGGTCAGAAAGGCAGAATCACAGTATCACACAGTATTATCAAGGTTGGAAAAACATGGGGGAGTTCTGCCTTTAACCCCAATACCAGGACACTATCATACAAAGATGGATTGTGGTGGATTTCTGAATGATAATATGGTAGTATTTAACAAAAGTAAATAGGTACTCTGTGTCCTGAAAACAACTTAAAACTAAAAGTGCAGGTATTGTATCTGAAAAATGCCCCTTTTTCTTGTAAAGTGTAGCCTGACAAGCATGTGATACAGCATGTGTGAAACTGCAGCATGACTGAGCAGTGACTCTGAGGTTCAAATGCATTAAAGGAAGTCCACATGAGTTTGTGCACTAACCATGTAATTTCTTTCATGGTTCCAAATATGTTAAGCGTATTACATAAAACTGAGTTCCAAAATGGTTGCAAATAATTTACAAAATGCGTGGTATCCTGTAATAATATTTCTGTGACACATCATGGGAAAATAGAAGCCTGGTATCAGGCCCTGAAGTTTTATTAACACAGATTATTTTGAACCTGAAGGAGAGGTTTCAAATAATCCTTTCTTATCCATATGCAAAAACAACTATGAATACAACAGACATAATTTGTCATTATTTTGGTTCAGATTTTGTTATTTCCACTAAGTCCCTATCATAAGCTAGGTCGTTATTGTGAGATACTTCAAGGCCAAGGTTTACACTGTAATCTACATAAAACAATATAATTAAAAATAATTTTTAAAAACCCAAGCAATACAAAAAAAATGAATTGCCATTGTCATTTTGTTATATATTACACTTTCAAAAATCACATGAAAGTTTCTTTGTAGGTGTGAGTGGCAATATCCTCTCTTACTTTTGATAACATTCATAAAACAATTGCTTCATATAACATTTAACAAAACAGAAGCTTTGGGGTTGATATATAGCCATGTATTCATATCAGTACTCATAGTGGGCTAGCCCTTTTATTAATAAAATTCATCTTATACTATTCTGCAGCACAGTACAAGAACAAAATAATTGTTTTCCCTACATTAAATGTTTTATTGACCTTTATGCTTTAAGTACTGTGGTACCTGCAGACTTTGAAGAGGAGTTAGGTTGAAGGGTTACCAAACATTGGAACAGGCTGCACAGGACAGTGCTGTAGTCACCATTCATGGACGTATTTCAAAGGCATATGTACATAGTACCAAAAGACATGGTTTAGGGTTGACCTGACAGTGCTGGGTTGAAGGTTGGACTTGATGATCTTAAAGGTCTCTTCCAACCAAAGATATTCTGTGACATTTAGAAGGACATGGTCACAGTGCCAGAGAATGACCTCCTCTGCAAAATCCACTCTGTTAATCTAAGTTACAAATTTTCAGAGCATTTCAGCTCACACAAGTTTGTAGAATTTGCAAGAATGAGAAGTCTAAAATCTTCTTACTGTTACGCTTAAGTCTGCACTGCTCCCTGCGACAATGAAACCTACATTAGCCACAGAACACAAACCAAATCAGGGAAAATGCTTCAGCACAGAATTCATCCAGCCTTGCTAGCTTTCCCCATTTGTGGGCTGACATAGGGCTGGGCATTGCAATTGGAAGTAGAGCATTTATCTGATTTTTGGTGCCAGTAACATTTGTCTAAAAATTAGTTTTCATGGAAAGGAAGATCTGTTCTAAAGGTATGCAGCAAAAGCTATAATGAAAGGAAGGGAGAGGTTTAGCTTGGGTATTAGGAAGCACTTCCTCATGTACGGGGTGATCAGACATTGGAATGGGTTGCCCAGGAAAGTGGTGGAGTCACCATTCCTGGAGATGTTTAAGAAAATACTGGATGTGGCACTTAGTGCCGTGATCTAGCCAATGTTGTGATGTTAGGTCATAGGCTGGACTTGATGATTTCAGGGATCTTTTCAAGACTCAATAATTCTGTGATTTTGTGGTACTATGAATAGGAAACAGTTAAAAGAATTTGAACTAGAAGCTGGGAAGAGAAAACCTGCGAGTGACAGAAAGATCCAAACTAGTAATCACAGAATCATGGAATGGTAAGGGTTGGAATGGACTTCTGGAGATCATGTAGTTTGTGGCTGGTTTTACCACCTTCCAGGACACCAGTGCTATAACAGCATTACTTTTCAACCATATGTAGAAGAAACATTTCACAGTCTTTGGTCAACTGATTCTAATCATTGATTCAGATATATATATCAGTTCTGTAACTGGCTTTCAGCTATGTAACCTCTCCTTCAGGGACTGAGGTAGGTCCCTATAGGGAGCTAATCTTCCTTAGGCCTGCAGTACCTTGTTAGAATTTTTGCTGAATACCACTCATCTTTCACAGAGTCACAGAATGTTACAGGTTGGAAGGGACCTCGAAAGATCATCTACGTCCAACCCCCACTGCTGGAGCAGGGTAAGCCTACAGTACTGTCTCAAGATGTCCTATATGGGGCTCAAACCCATGACCCCAGCAATTCAGAGTCCCATGCTCTACGAACTGAGCCAACCAGGTACCCCCATTTCAACTCTTCTTTTGAGGATTTATTGACTGCCAAAGTTGAGTCCTGACTGGTCATCTTAGATCTACTTGCAGTACTACACAGATAGAAAAAAATCCTCTTTGTTGTATTTTTTGTTTTATTATGTTTTGGTAAAGACTACATAATAATGCCAATTACCAATTGCATTTAATGCATTACATTGCATAATCTATTCAAATCAGGATTATGCACCATATATCTAATTAAAGACAAAAAACAAAATACATTCGATATACCAAATCATCCTTTTTTTTTGTTTTATATAGATTATATTAGAGATACTTTCAAGTATTGTGTCTAATTCTGGGCTCCTCAGTTCAAGAGGGATGCTGCTGGAGAGAGTCCAGTGTAGGGCAACGAAGATGATGAAGGAGGTGGAGCACCTCCCTTGTGAGGAGAGGCTGAGGGAGCTGGGTCTCTTTAGCTTGGAGAAGAGAAGATAGAGGGGTGACCTCATTAATGCCTACAAATATGTGAGAAGTGGGTGTCAGGAAGATGGATCCAGGCTCTTCTCAGTGTCATAGGATGAGGGGCAATGTTTGTAAGCTGGAACATAGCAGGTTCCACATAAATATGAGAAGGAACTTCTTCACAATGAGGGCGACAGATCACTGGAACAGGTTGCCAGAGTTTTTGTGGAGTCTCCTTCACTGGAGACGTTTAAGACCCGCCTGGATGTGTTCCTGTGTGACTTGGTGTGGGTGATCCTGCTGTGTCAGGGGGATTGGACTAGATGATCTTTTGAGGTCCCTTCCAATCCCTAATGAATCTATGATTCGTTCATTTCTTGTGTTACTAAGACATTTGAGGAAAAAAAAAAATGTAATAGCTCTTTCTTTCCAGATACTTTCTCTGAAAAGGCATTGCTATATGCATAATTTTGTAGGTGTTGTAGCATACTACGTTCAGTCTATTCCCTTCATGTAATACAGTTTTTATTATTAAACATTTTTAAATGGAAAATTCTTTGCAGCTGACTCTTACTGCTACTGTGTTGTTAATCTTAAACCTGTATTTTTAAGTTTTAACAAGGTAACCCAAGACATAAAGAGTGCATATCTGCAAGAAATCTTATGGTATTGTTGCCAGACACAGCCTTTCATAGATGGGGACTACATTCTGAACCTAGCTAGTAAATTCAGAGGTGTAACATGTCTGTCTTACAGAGCACAATGATCAAGACTGGAATAAGAATGATTTGTTCAATTCGTTATTCGGTGTACATCTTAAGGCAGACTGAAAAAAAACCCCTAAATCTAACTTAATCTTTCCCAGTTCAGGAGGAAAAAGAAAACTGAAAAAGTGAACTTATGTAATTCTAATGTAATATTATTTTCTATTCTGTCTTTATTTCTTTGGTTTTAAAAACACTGATTGTTTGCCCACACAAACTAGGTAATATATTTCATCTGACTTTAACGTGGTTTACACATTCTGCGTTTACTAAGTAAGAATAAATAAGCCAATACAATATAGACAAAAGAGAACACCGACTTACAGCAATTATGTCAAATGCAACAAAATGTTCTGTTTAAGCATGTCAGAAATGGCTTTCCACTAATTACTAAGAAAATAATCAAAACAGCAGCTTTAAGGAAGGACAATTTTCAGTGCAAGATCAAAGCCATGTCTCTACAGAACAGCAAAGTTGTTTAATTGCAGTGAAGTGCTAACAGAATTTTGAGGTGCTTTCATATTTTTTTTACCCAATTAGTTAGTCATCCCTGACCAATTCCATCTAAAAAAGAGACTATGAATTTAAAAATTTTGTCTGGGCAGTTGTGACTGGGGCTACCTGTGTAAAAATAGTAGTGCCTTCCCTTTTTGTAAACAGAGGTCCTCAGATCATGTTACTAGGCTTCCAGGGATGAATAGATATGGAGCAAAACAACCTCACACTGTGTGGTAAATAATTATCTAGACATTCTGTCATGTAGACATCAGTCCGATAAAAATAGGAAAGCTGCAGCTAACTCTCCTTTTTATTACTTAGTTCATTGATGTGCCTTGTTTAAAGAGAGATTTTAATGCCTGAGGACAGTCTTGTCTTCAGAGGCTTTATCTGTGATAGGTATTGATGTTAATTAGATAGAATGATTTACTTTTAATGTTTCTGTAGGGATAATTTGCAGTCTTTTCTTAACTTTTAAAGTAATTGGTATTTTTCATATTTGTAAAGCTTACGGTCATGATTTTTTCACTAGCCTTATTTATGAACCTTAGCTAATATCATACGCATTTGTAAGAGCACACAAAATTGAGACAGTGGTGATCATTGCTAAACCTCATACAGTTTCAGAAAAGCTATCATTTATCAGTATACCATGTCAAATACTCAGACCATTATCCCTCTAGGCAAGGCACAGATCCACTTTTTTCCTAACGTTATTTCTTTTATGTCCACAAAAGTCTTACACTTTCTTCCTCCAGATGCTTAGGCAACTTGGGGAAGTTACAACATCCAGTCATAACTGCAGTGAGATTTTCAGGAAGCAGAATCTTTTAAATCCAATAGAAGAGAGGCATAAAACAAATTTGTCTAAATAAGGATGTGTTGAAGTCCTAACTCAATATACTTTTTTCCCTGTGTGACTCAGAGCACTAGAGTCCTGAGTTACCGAGTTCACTGAGCTGGAAGAGTGCTATCATGTACTCTTGAAGAACTCTGTATGAATTGCCATCAGAAATTGATCACTGAATTCTTATTGAGATTTCCTTAGGAGAGCAAAAGTATTTGTGTAAATCCACTAAGATTACTCAGGTCTTGCCATGCGTTGTGGTAGTGGGAACTAACACATGCTATTATGCAAGTAATCCTACCTGAATTCTGGGTGTTTATACTGTAAAGCCCTGCTCTTGGACTAATGTTCTGGCTGTTGCTGTCTTTCTTCCTATGTGCTACAGAGCCTCAGGAATGATTCCTTCTAAGGTTTTGTGTTTCCGTAGGAGGAGTTTTTCTGTTCAGTTATTTAGTTAATTGTAGAAGATTTGCTATCTTTGTATATGCAGGGTGTGTAACTTCGGGGAGTCAGAGTGAGCTGAGAGTCAGGGTTAGATGGGTGCAAACAAACTGAATGCTGAAATATCTGCAATTTGAGACCCTGTGCAGAAGGGACTGAAGATTAATGGAATCAGAAGATTAAACAGGAACCAGCATGGTTCTCTGACACTTGGATTGAGTTTGGGATTGTGTCGTACTCCCATCATAAGTCTGTGCATTTTGCATTAAACATACAATTTACGTTAAACATGCACTGATGCAATGCAATACGAATGCAGAGGTTTCCACTCAAACTATGGGATTTACTGTTGCTCTATGGTTGCTTGAAATCAAAGTACTCCATTGAGCAAACACACTTGACATGTCCTCATGCTACAAACTTGACATTTTATTGAGATTAAAGTCTTTCACACAAGGTTCCCCTAAGCAGGCCTGTCACGCCTTTCTTTTCGTTTCAGACAATTGCAAATCAGTATACTCCTGATTAGTTACTTGAATATTGCTTGACTTTAAAGGAACATATTGTTACCTAGTAGCCATTTACTTTCAACTTGAACTTGAGAAATACGTATTGTTTCTAGAAATGGTAAACTTGCCTTGTAAGACCTAGTCTCATTGCTTCTTGACTGTAACAACACTCAAGAGAGAATATCACTGTGATGATTTATGTCAAATGCAAAATACATACTTGAATGTGAAGTGTTCTTGCACTATTCTTGCATTGTTCTCAAACAAAAAGCTACTGTGCTAATGAAATGTGCAAAATTCACGGCACAAAGTGCATGATTTGCCTACTAGAGTAGAGCAATAGGTCAATAAGTCCTGCATCTAAGTTTAACTAAAATCACATAACCATGGGGGAGGATTAATTCTAACCCCAGCCTATGAGAAATCAAGAGAAAATGTTTTCAAAGAAGCTGTGACATGAGGAATTAGATTCTATACTGTAATTTCAGTGTAATATTTTTATGTGTCTCTGTTAATTTTTATTTATAATGAAAAGTAAATATTGCACTGCTTACTCTTATGAAAGTACTTAGAGCATGCACTGAGCTATGTAAATGGTACTGTTGCAAAATTTACCATTGCACTACTTTTGTGTTGTTTTATCAGCCTACAGCTGTTGGTACCTTACAATAACATGAAATTAGTTTAAGACTAGTCCTAGCTTTTATACATTGCTCATTTCTAGCTATAGCAGTAAAGTCTGTCATGTGATGGCATCTTTAACCTGATGTCATCTGAAATTCTTGTGGCTTTGACATAAACATGGTCTAAAATGTGCATATACAAATCTGACAGTATGAATTATGCCTATATCACATGTATGGTACAGGTATGTTCATCCCTTTTGAAAATCAGAACTATTACTTATGCAAGGATCAAATGTCATGAAAACAGCAAATCCAATATAAGCTTTCAGTTATCAGGCTTGTCTCATTTTGGTTTTATTTCCTATTACATTATTGTATGAACCTGGCGCATGCTGCAAGATCAGAAGGCGCCCTACAGGCGAGGAGGAAAAAAATTTAAAAAACAAATCAGAGAGGACAGTTGCGGTTACCATAAGACATGGTGA
>VXBP01005209.1:0-85841 GCA_013400115.1 Rhinopomastus cyanomelas
GTCTCTTCCAACCTTGATGAATAAAAAAAAAAAAAGTATCTGCTATCTTCCTTTTCTACCCACAGGGCAGGTATGGAAATTCTCCTTTATGGAGAATGTTTTTTTTAAATGGTTTTTAAAATAGTTTCTTTTTAGATTACATGGATGGGGACCTTATCATTCTCTACAACTACCTGAAGGGAAATTCTAGACAGGTGGGGGTTGGGTTCTTCTGCCAGGCAACTAGCAACATGATAAGGAGGCAGGGCCTGAAGCTGCAGCAGGGGAAGGTTAGTTTGGATATTAGGAAGCCCTTCCTCATTGGAAGGGTGATCTTTCACCCTTTCACCTGGGCAGTTTGTGGAACAGACTGCCCAGGTCAGTTGTGGAGTCCCCATCCCTGAAGGTGTTATAAAACAGATTAGATGTCGTACTTAGTGCCCTGGTCTGGTTGATGTGGAGATGTTATGTCATGGGCTGGGCTTGATGATCTCAGAGGTCTTTTCCAGCCTCAATAATTTAGTGATTCTGTGATGTTTAAGAGACAATTCCTACAGACAAGCAGATAAAATTTAGAACACTGTCCAAAGGACGATAAGTTGTAAAAATGTTGCAAGGCTTATAGGTACACTGTGGAAACAGAACTAAGAATGACATGAACACAAATGGGACAGGCTATGGAAGTCTTGAATAGGAAGATAAACTTATTAAAATAAGTAGTTGGCTTGGCATTATGGCAGCAACATTACTCCACAAGGATTAGATAACACAGAATAAAGTTGAAGGAGAGGAGCGCTACTGGATCTTGTACTCACCAACAAGGTGGGTCTGGTTGAAGACATGAAGTTGAGGGTCGCCTTGGTTGCAGTGACCATGAGATTTGGACAGGCTGGAGAGCTGGGCTGAGAAAAATTTAATGAGGTATAACAAGGGTAAGTGTAGAGTCTTGCATCTGGGCAAGAACAACCCCAGGTACCAGTATAAGCTGGGGACTGACCTGTTGGAGAGTAGTGTAGGAGANTGTTGGGAGGATGGAGTTGGGCTGTTCTCAGTGTCATGTAGTGATAGGACGAGGGGCAATGGTTGTAAGGTGGAACATAGAAGGTTCCACATCAATCTGAGAAGGAACAACTTCACAGTGAGGGTGATGGAGCACTGGAACAGGCTGCCCAGGGTAGTTGTGGAGTCTCCTTCACTGGAGATGTTCAAGGCCCACCTGGATGTGTTCCTGTGTGACTTGGTGTAGGTGATCCTGCTGTGTCGGGGCATTGGACTAGATGATCTTTCGAGGTCCCTTCCAATCCGTAGTGATTCTATGTTTCTATATCTGGAAAGAAACATTTTCCGGTGATCCTAAGGATGTTTGTGATTTACACTTGAAACTTAGATGCTGAGATTCAAAACACCTTCTGTGAGTTTCTAGCTTGTCTGATCCTTTTACAGTTCTCCAGTTGATGTTCACTACATAAGATACAGTATCCAGTCCAGAAGTGACAGGACATGTGGGTTCTATTCATTTCCATTGCAAAACTCTCGACTTTACCTGTTTTATCCTATGGCTACTTTCACATTAACGTGTGCTTCTCATACTAAATTTCCATCAAGTGAACATGAAATATTCTGAATGGTATTGTCTAAAATGTTGCTTGCATTAACATGAAGATAGGATGCAGAATTGTTTGGTATTGTGTTTATATTTTGTATTTTTCAAAACAACTTTTTCTGAAAAGTCAGGTACTGTCTTGAAGATGTACATGTTAGTTAAACAATGTGCAATAAACATTTGTCACTATGATACAGTCTCTTCTCTGCTCTTCTTCTCTTTCTCTCTTCTTTTCTCAGGATTGGATTCAAGTTCCTCGACAAATGGATGAATGTCTTTCTGTGTAATCATGAACACAACTAACCTGTACTTTATTTATTAATTTTTAAAAATAATAAATAAGAAAAGCACCAGCTGCCTGAAATAGAGATTTAAGTGATTCATTGGTTCAATTTCTAATGTTAACACCTGAAATATGATACCAAATTACTTTTCCAAGATGATCCTTTCTTATACAAACTCCAGAGAAACTGCAGTTGCCACCTAAGATCCAAAACCTTATTTTTGGTGTTGATTTTATACATAGATTTTGAAAGGTTTGTCTAGAAAATGAGCAATCTGCCTTACTGAACAAGAGACCTTCTCTAAACTGTCATTTCTTCAAAAAAAAGGACTGGACTATTTACAGCTCAGGTGGACTATCAGGCTGTCTGGCCTCCAGTGCACAGAAGAGTGGGATAAAAATCTTATTGGAGTACAAAAACAAAAAATAAAGGTGGCTGCAAAAATTGCTTCTTCGATTCAACTGTCCTTGAAAACTCTGCTGCCCTGCCTCTTCAAGCTTTTAGTGATAGAGAGTTTAAGACAGTGTTAAGATAGTTTTCCTAGTCTGTTTGAGGTAACATCTTTCTGCAACTGTTTTTCACTCTGTTCTCCCCTGTATAGTAGTGTAGTCAGAGCAAAATTACGAGCTAGACAATCTCAGCTGCTGAGTTGTGCAAATGTCATAGAACAGATGAAACTGTCCTTCTTGCCTCCTTGTTTGAAAAGGTAAAGAAATGTAATTAGGAAGACTGAGGCTTAATGACAGCTGTACTTTGTGCCTGTCTTATTCACATGGCTTGATCCCATACTTTATAAGAGGCTAATGATAACAGAAAACAAAATCCTAGGGAAAACAGGTGAAACTGAACATCATCTCAGGCACTTCTGAACAGTTTGACTCACTCTCCTAATACATCGAAGCTGTTGCATATAAAAGTCTATTGGACAATTTGCCAGATTGGTTTGTGTAATTCCTTTTCCTTACCCTCCTCTTTTGGATGAAAGTGGCTCTCCTGCAGAGTACCAGATGAATATTGTAATGTGTTCTGAAAAACCCTGGTGGGAGAGTCCCCATTTGGCATGTGGTGCTTGGCAAAGTAACTTGCTGGCATTTTACCATCTCAGCTATGAGGAAAATTAGATCACCTGCCTGGTGTAAATCTCAGCAGGGTAGTGCCCTAAGCAACACTAGAACAAGCAGCACTATTTAGGATATTCTTGACATTTAGTATTGAAAGAGGAAAAAAGTCAGCATCAGTATTGGGAATATTTTTAGCAACAAATGTCTTAAACCCCCTGTAATTAATCTGAACATTTCTGCTGAGATTTCAAGTTATTTACTGGCTATTTAAGATAGTGTGCTCAAAGGAGCTGATGTAATAAGCCGATCAGGTAAGACCTACCTGCAGTAGCAAAAAGTCTGGATGCAAAATCAGATTATCACAGTTTCCAAGTGCTCTGTTGTGGTGGTTGTAAATTGCTGTTGTATGGGGAGAATCAAGCATAAAATTCTGATCTTACCCTGGGAAATTGCCTAATTTTCTTCTATTAACCAGTAGGGGAAAATGCTTGTTTTGACATTTCTACTACTAATTCAGATGGGATACTTTTTACTTTCATCTCTGCATTGATAGATTTTACACAGAGACCTTCTTGGCTTGCAATAGCCCCTATCCATCCCCAACCTTTTCTTTCAAACATCTTTCACGATGCAGTTTATCTTCTGTTTTCCGTTTACTCCTTTGACTCAGAAAACTGAGATCATGAAGAGATGCAACTCAAGTTCGTCATCTGCTCAGAAATCTGTCCATAATTACATGACTCAAATCAGAATGACTAGTACATCTTTTTCTTTAAAGATTTGATCAGAATAACTTATATACAGACTAGAATCTGCTAGATTATATTACTATATTAATATATTATATAATGTATTATGAAATAGATGTACTGATATAATAGCTATTACATATCACATAGAGCATATTATATAGAGTATATATAGTATATTATCTATAGTAATATTATACTACATTAAATAATGCATACTTATCTATTATATATAATATATATATATATTGTTTTTATAAACAAATTAATATAAATTTATTTATAAGACCTGATTAGGTTTATTTCTGGACATTCTAGTGGGAAGGAAGCAAGCTAGACAGATTTAGAGAAACAATTATTTGCATTTGAAACAATGTTATGTGGTACCCTGTGTCAAGTTGGAAAAACCTGAGAAACAAATCACAAAGTTTTGAACACACGTCATTTTCACTCTTAGACTCCTCAGTGTGGCCTGAAGTTATTTGTTTTTCTTTTCAGATAATGACTATGTCTTGCAGTTATATTTAGCTTGATGTTGGCTCTTTAAACCTTGCTGGAGAAAAGAATTATTCTTTCTAAATATGCTAGATATTTTAATTCACATTGAGAATGATATATGCTGGTATGTCTGATAATATACAATTTAGATCCATAATTTATTTAGCTACATTTTCAGGATTGTTTGGAGAATTATGCTGAGAAAAATAAAACAAGTAAAACTTTTCTGAAACCATGTAATTAATTTAATCTTCTTCACTGTGACAGATTAGAATTAAAGTGTTAATTCCTAACTGATAAAGGCTAGAGTTAACATTGAGAACATTGTAATAAATTTAACCCATTTGCTTTAAATTTGGATGAATGGTTGATGGTGAACTGGATTTGCGTTCACAGAATCACAGAAATATCTAATCCAATCCCCCTGGCACAGTAGGATCACCTAGATCAAATAGCACAAGAACACATCCAGGAGATTATTAAATGTCTCCAGAGAAGGAGACTCCACAACCCCTGTGGGTTAAATATATATAGAAATAAAGCTGCTAGTGAGATCAACAAGAACAAAAAACCTTTATAGCAGGGAATGATAATTTTGTGGTAAGAGTGCATGGTGGGCTGTGAAATAGGCACTGTGTGCACAGACTATTTAAAATAGTTTTGTTAGTTATTTATATATAACCATGCAATTTCCAGAACAGAACACAGTAAATTGGAATGAAATAGGAGAGAAGACGGGATAATAAAAGATAATAGAGAACACTCCAGAGCTGCCACGGTGAAAACCAAATAAGAACCACAGGTGAAATGGCACAAGGACAAAAAGCAGCAGACAAATCCCTAATGATTCTATGATTCTATGATTCTCAAAACATCCATCAGTGCAAACATCTCCGTGGCTGTTAGTGTAAGACCTCACAAATTAAATATTATGCATGAGAGAAACACAGCAAAATGTCATTAAATGTTGTCATTATAATTATTTTGACCAAAATAATCAAAGGACTAAAAACCCAAAAATCAAAAAAGCAGCCCAAACCACAACCTATTTAATGCAGCAACGTGAAAGAGAAAAAGAGAAAAGCCTGTGATGGGTTAGGATTTTTAAAAAGCTATTGTGCATGTATTTACCAAACCACCCCCATCACATATTTGAGGAAGTGAGGGGTCATATGAAGTATCACAGCAGCATGCCTGCACAGGGAACCCCCGTTGGGAGGAGTCCCGAGGGCCTTGACCTAGGACAAAAACCTTTACTACCTATCCAGACTTGAAAAACCACCTCTGTAACTGTGAATCTCTCTACAAAATCCCATCAGTAAGATTTAAAAAAGAAGCCCAAAGCAAGAGAGAAAATTATTAAGCAGCTAGTGTGGTAGAGTGAGAATTCAGGATGCTTTTACCTCTATACTTCTAGGGGTTGTCCTTATATCAAGCCTGAGACTGCTGAGGCCCCAGAGGAAGTTGAGACAAAAGAGGACTTTGCCCTGGTTCATTAGGACTGGGTTAGGGATAAGTTGAGCAAACTGGGTGGACATGAATCCATGGGCCCTGTTGGGATGCACCCACGATTGCTAAGGGAGACGGCAAAAGTCATTGCTAAGTCACTCTCCATCATCTTTGCTAAGTCGTGGGATCAGGAGAGCTGCCTAGGGACTGGAGGATAGCAAATGTCACTCCAGTCTTAAAAAAGGATAAGAGGGAGGACCCAAGTAACTATAGACTGGTCAGCCTCACCTCCATCCCAGGAAAGGTGATGGAACAATTTATCCTTGACACGGTCTTTAGGCACAGCAAGGAGAGTCAGCGTGGCTTCACCAAGGGGAAGTCATGCTTGACCAATCTGATAGACTTTCATGAGGGCATAGCCAGGTGGCTAGATGATGGCAGAGCAGTGGATGTGGTCTATCTTGACTTGAGTAAGGCATTTGACACAGTCTCACATAGTATCCTGGCAGCCAAACCGAGGCAGTGTGGTCAAGATGATTGGGTAGTGAGGTGGATGGTGAAGTGACTGCAGGATAGAAGCCAGCGAGTAGTGGTCAATACGACAGAGTCTGGTTGGAGGCCTGTATCTAGTTGTGCCCCAGGGGTCAGTGCTGGGACCAGTCCTGTTCAATCTATTCATTGATGACTCGGATGAGGGATTAGAGTGGGTTTGTTTTTTTTATTTCTTGGCACTTATTTAATTCACTTTAAGTGCACAGCGTAGCCATCTACTAACTACAAATAGTGTTTCAGTTGATCATCATTTCCCTTCAGATTTTAATCACTTACCAAAACCATTTGAGCTTCATCTTCTTCTGTCAAGACAAGTTACTCTGCTGTCATGTGCTGGATAAAAATACAGTAAAAGATCTGTAGCTTTTGTGCTCTAGGCTGTGAAAAGTGGAGGAGGCTCTCACTTGTTTGCAATGCTTTTTTTAAAAAAATAAATCTATGCAGCTTTTTTTCTGATTAAAATAATAGGCTCACATATAACTCAAGTTGCTGTTGAAGGTGATACATTATTATCAAGTTAGAAGTTTCTTTATTTTACTGACTACATTAGAGGAATTGTTCTCTTGATTGTTTTTCCACTCAAAATAAGCATACTTGTTCATTAGACATCTATTATGGGGAGAAAAATCCTCCAGCATATCCTTCCTCTCTTTTAGTTGTGCTGTCCTTGTCAGAGACAAACATGATTTGTCTTCTATTTTGTTTTCCAAGTATGACAGGAGCAGGCATTTAGACAAACCCATACATCAAGCAAAGGGTTGGATTCAAGCAAAGAGATGGATTCAAGGAGTGAAACCATTGCTTTGATCCACCTACCTCAAGTCAAATCATCAGTAAGCTTTTGGTACCAAGGTTGCTGAGTCTGAAAAGTGCAGAACATGAGGAGTTTCCTCTGAAGCATTTGAAGCAATGATCATCTGCTTTCCCTACTAAAATTATCCTTCCTCAGGAAAAAGAAATGAGAAAAAAACAGGAGCTGAAAGCACCTCACTAGAAGTAATTTTATCTGCCTTATAGAATCTGACAGCCCCAGATGTGACCTTGACCTAGGTATTAACAGGCACTGTGATAAAGTAACAATAGCAATGAGCCACCTAAAAGTTAATTATAAAATAGGAAGGGTAGAGCTCAGTTGCTGAACTATAGACATAATTTTAGATGCAAATTCAGATCCTGTCTCTCTCCAGGTGCTGACTGGATAAAATATGAGCCTTTTACAAGTACTGTGCTGTAAAGAATTTCAAATGACAAGGCACATGTACTTAAGGACCAAAGCTCTGTGGTTAGAGGCAAGCAAAGAAGTTTGAGAAATGATGAATAGCATTCCTCAGAATGGTATGAAATGATCAGTGATTTGAGGCATGATCTTTGCAATGTTGTCTCAGTGGATGTACATTTATTCCACAGGTTTAGGCAATGCTCATCAGGACAGCAGACAAAAATAACTTGTATGAAAACATGTGCGTTTGTTTAAACATGTTTAAATCAAGCAAAAATCTTAGGAATAATATGCAGATGTGTGATCCTGGGGAGAGACCCACTAAAAGGAAAATACTCTCAGGGTGTGGTGTGACATTAATGAGATCATAGGATCATAGGATGTTATGATATTCATGGTCATAATGTTGGGTGTTTTGGGTTAGGAAAACAAAAACGCTCTAGGTTGATGCCAGAACATCCTATATGAGATGTCAGGCAGTAAGACAGAAAGAGACAGACCTGAAGGAAAAAGAACTAAGGAGATTCAGAGACTCGAGTGACCTTATCATAAAGATGATCGATGAGATTGTGCTTATGGCTGAGGTTACCAAAGATAACCTGGAAAGAAAAAACTCCCAGAGTCTGGCAACAGATCTATAGAAACATGTTAAAGAGAAAGGGAATTGCCTGGAGGAGAGGCTAATGGGTATTTTAGAGCTAGAGAACAGCCAAGATAAGAAAAAAAGAATGACTAGATTAGAGAAAACCCTTGGTTCTAAAGCAAAACCAGACAGGTCAAGGAAATAAAGGGCACTTATCAACAAAAGTATTTTGCAAGGAGTACAAAGGACAGAATCTAGAATGGAGAGGGGAAAGCAAAAGTCACCTTTAGACATCTTCAGATTCAGATAATTAGATGACTAATCTACTTTTTGAGATTTATTTGTGAATAAAGAACCAGCTGCAGAAATTGGTTTGATTTCATTATCTTACGCAAGAGTTTTAAGATTGAATCCTTCTCCCATATGATGGGATGATGACCAGCTGAGGCTTGGGCAACTCAGCCATGTCTCTGGTATGTAATATGAGGCACTTCAACAGTAGTTTTATTGTGGTTTCAAAAAAAACCCCGCAAACCAGACCGCCCCCATGGCACAGAAGTTGGAGTCGTGTATAGAATAACCTTTCCTTGAGAAATAACATTCTATAAAAGGATTCCTTTCTTTAGAGTAAGATTTTCCTGGGCCTGGAGGGCAGCTGGGTATGTGCTACTACAACAGTGAACTGCATCTGAGATCATGGCTTAGAGAAATTCTTATATGGTGAATATCAGTTCCTCACAGAAAGCTCAATAAAAAACATTGCAGTGTTTATATTTCTACTTTCAGTGTACCAAAAATACTTCACATCAATCTTGCTATATTCTGACATGTAGTTGCAAGTTTAGGCCAGTATGAATATTCTACAGGGAGAAAAGAAGTTTCACATGACACTAAATGAATTGTAAAGAAAAGGATCGGTGTGTGCTCAGTATCAGCTGTTTTGGTTTGGTTTGGTTTTGTTCTTTAACTGTAGAAACCACTAGCAAGAAACCTTGCAGATTATCTAGGGATATTATCCTTTTATAATACTTTTTCTACCAATTTAGTATTCCATGGCCAGAGAGTGGTTATTTGACTGTTCTTAGGCTGGTCTTGCATGAACCAACACATCTGTGCAATTGATAAATCTGTTTATTCAGACTTTGGATTTCTTAAGTAGTCTCTCAGTTATAGCCTGAATTTAATTTATAGCAACCTGCCACTCCTTATCTAGGGGTAGTGCAATCAACATCCTACTTAATAGACTCATTTACCTCTGAATCTCTCTCTTTGTACTTCTTGTTTTCATTTTACAGTGAGGAAGTCACCCTTGACAAAAATAAAAAGGAATAAACAGACTGGAGATGCAAACTGTGAACAGCAGTTTTTCAATGATTAGTTTGATCACTCACTCAATAAAACCAGTATGGTTGGTATTGTCTTAAGCCTGAAGGTGACCTTACTCATGCTATAAATAATAGAGAAATGATATATGATGATGCATCCCATACTATTACACTTTGGCTTGTATAAGTGTTGGGCCAAAATTTTATTGTGCATCAATTTGACCACGTTATCTGTAGATATTGCAATTTTGCAAAATATGGGATCCCATTTAAATACAATCATACTATAAAAGCTATTTTGAATTTGGCTTAATTAAAAGTAGCCTAACCATGAAATAAAAAAGACTTATTAAATAAATTAAAAATAACATTAATATATAAAAAATTATATGTCTGATTGGAAGCTATTAGTTCATTTAATTACAGAATCACTGAACATTAGGGATTGGAAGGGACCTTGAAGGAACATCTAGTCCAATCCCCCTGCCAGAGCAGGATCACCTAGACCAAGTCACACAGGAACATATCCAGGCAGGTTTTAGATGTCTAATCCTTTCACTGTGATGAAATTTTACTAATTGCATTAAAATGTTTAATTTTAAATTACTCGTGGCTGTTTACATAAAGATATTTAATATAACAATAATGTAGACATTCAGTTTTAATACGTTTTAAAAAAAAATAACATAATCCTATCTTTCCTTTTCCTGCCTTTTTCCTTCGTTCCTCCATTAAATATGAGGTCTGCTGTAGAATTACAGAACTGCAGAACAATTGAGGTTGAAAGGGATCTCTGAAATTCACCTTCTCCATGCCCTCTGCTCAAGCAGAACCACCTAGAGCTAGTTGTCCAGGACTGTATCCTGATGTCTTTTTTAATATCCTCAAGTATAAAGGTTTCAAAATCTCACTGGTGAACCTGTGCCCATGTTCATTGGCTCTTCTCAAATTATTCATTAAGAGTGAGATTTGTGCAATTTTCCACACTTACAGCTCATTAAAAGCTTCTCTTTACTACTCTTGGTGGTTGCCTTTATAATTAGTTTCAAGAAACCACCACAACCTAGGAATCTCCTGTAATGCTATTTGATCTTCCAGAAGGATCTGTGAATGAAAAACTCACTGTTTATCTGAGTGTCATATACTGCCTCTTCTTGGCTTGGCTCAGTATGAGTTCTCCCATAATATCCCTAGTATTCTATTCCACTCTGATGTGTGCCCTTGCCCAAAATACTCTTAACAAGCATTTCTCGGATGTTATAGCTCTGGGCAGTCAAAAACCAACTTACCATAGGGCTTTTTCTACCCTTCCTCCCCACAGAGACTCTTACACAGGCTGTAACTGTTTTTGACCGTGACTCCATCCTTCATGTTACAACCCCTCTTGTTCCCATGATCCCTGTCACTTCATAGCTCCATAACTATGAGAAAACTTCTCATTCTTGTTTAC
The DNA here is from genome assembly GCA_013400115.1 of Rhinopomastus cyanomelas. Taxonomy (NCBI): domain Eukaryota; kingdom Metazoa; phylum Chordata; class Aves; order Bucerotiformes; family Rhinopomastidae; genus Rhinopomastus; species Rhinopomastus cyanomelas. The sequence continues at coordinate 10,753 of VXBP01005209.1, forward strand.
TGCCTCAGCTGTGCACATTACTATCTAGACTGATAAAAGCCTTTGGATACCCTTTCTTCTGAGTAAACGTGTGAAAGCCCCTAGACTTTATCTTCTCTGTGTGCCTTCTCTCTTTGCAGTTCTCAGCTCACATCTCTAGATCCATGCCAGCCTGTCCAACATCAAATAACTGAGAAAAATAAGCCTATCAGCAGAAGAATCCCTTTGCACTTATCACTTCCTCTTGAAAGTGATCCCCTTGATCATACCCACAGGGAATGATCAGCAATTTTGCAAATAATTATAGATAGTGGCTTCAAACAGAAAGGCTGAGAAACTTGGAGACTGGGGCAACAGATACCTTGTGAAGTTATGCAGGAAGGACGTGCCTGGAGATTGTCACTTAGACAAATCTGTGTCTGACCTTATACAGTGCTGGTCAAAGTCCCAGTGCAGCACACCATTGATGTAGATGAGCAGCACTTCTGCAAAACTGTAGGAATTTCCCTACTTGTCACAACAAACTCTTCTTATGGTTAAGCATTCTAAGTCTTAGTATGGGACCATTAAGCGTGCTTGTATGCCATCTGGCTATCTGAGAATTTTGTTGTCCTTGTATTAGAAAAATACTCCGAAAATACAAATTTGGAGGGTTTTTTCCTTATATTTAATTAATAGACTGCTGTGTTTTTCATCACTTTTCTGACCAACCCGACATGCAGCAGTTAATAACGTGGGCACCGTTCATCAAAATAACTTCTTATTCAACTACAGACATTAATTAAAAGTCTTTACTGAACGGGGGTCCAATAATGCCCCCATTTTCACTTGATTCTCAGTTAATGATAGCATATTCAGTAAGGCATATAATAATGATGAGTGTTTCAGATTACTAAACTCTGAAAATAGACAAGTCTATTCTTTTTATGATGTTCCTGTCATTATTTAGTGGTTGTTTTTTTCCTAGGTGAACTGTAATTTATTGTAAAGTGTATGTGATCTATTAACATGCAAAGTAAAATGCACTCCATAATAAGATGCAAAAATGCTCAATAGATTCTTGATTATAATGCTATTAAATGAAGACAAATTTTATATATCTAAATGATTTGAATACCATATTATTTGCATTTCTTTAAAAACATCCATGCTTGAAAGTTGCTCCACAGATAATTTTCATAGGCATAAAATTTAAACCTTTGAAACTGTATCAGAGACACAAAAATATGAGTTAGTAGAGATTTGAGGTAGAACCTAGGATTAAGGAAATTAAGCTGGGCAGCTTATAAAAAGGTTCATGTAATTGTTTAGGTTGTCCCTAAGCTTCCATATCTTCATGCCTTCCCACCCAGGGAAGGCAAATCAACCCCCTCCCTGGGCAGCCTGATGACCCACTGAAGAAAGAAATTTTTCCTAACTCTAGCCTAAACTTCCCATGGCACTACTTGAGGCCATTTCCTCTTGTCCTATAGCTGGTTACTTGTGAGAACAGACCAACACCTACCTCTCTACAACTTCCTTTCAGGTAGCTGTAGCAATAAGATTTCTCCTCTACAGACTAAATAGTCACAGCTCCATCAGCTGCTCCTCTTTTTGTTCTCCAGACCTTTCACCAGCCTTACTGCCCTTCTTTGAACCTGCTCTAGCAATGTAAACTGAAAGAGTTAATTACCCATGTTCATCCATGTAACCTAGTGTTGTGAAATCAGTTTTATACTGCTATGAAACAGACCATCTGGGAACTACATGTGATGTAATTGTCCAGATAAATTTCCATAGAATAACACAGTTGGATTTCACTGCAAGAATTGTTAAAGTCTTGCTGCAAAAACTTTCACGTGACCATTAGCAGAAAGAATGCCCCTGATCTTTCCTTGAAGTGTTTTTCATGCAACTCCCCAAATTTTTCTCCAACTTCGGTGTGGAAAAACAATAAATCACTACACATGTCCATCTTCTTCCTCTTTCTTGCTACAGTCTCCCCATGTGTTTTTTAGCTGAATAACCCTGGTGCTGCCTTACAGTGTTGGAATGTATGAATCTATAAACTGTCTGCCTGTGCTGCTTCAATGAGCAGAAGGTGTAACAAGATTGTCTGGGAGACCTTCAGCAGGTCCAGAACACTTGCTACTGTGGGAAGACAATGATTAAAATTACAAAAGTGTGCAGTTACTTCCTTCGGAAGCTCAGTGAAGATGTTTTCCTTGACGTAAAGTTATTTTGCAGCATCATTTATTTTTTTATTATGTTCTTGCTACTGCTGTTAGTGTTGTGTGTGGTATCGTCATTTCTCCAGTTTTGCTCAGAACAAAACAATGATTCTATGTGGGGTCAGGAAAGTATTTTCTCCAACATTAGCATGGAAGGGATCTGCAAACATTTTGCTTCCTCATGACTCAATTCTTCAGTTCCTTGCTAATGTACCTAATGTATTTCAAGTGGCAGCCTGCACTGAAGGTCTTCATATAAGACATTGTCAAGCATTCCTTTCTATCTTTCAGAACAACAATTAATGTATATACCACACACCTCCTTCATTGTTACACACATGCAAATCTTGTAATTTTTATCCGCTCTTACATGAATCCCTTTTATTCAAGGTGGTCTTTCTAATTTCCTGTGTCTTCATTTTCTTTTGTATATTGAAGAAAGAAATTACAGAAGTGAAACACTACATAAAAGTGACTTGAAATAAGACCAAGGGAAATTTCACTCCAGCTTATTGTTATCTTAATAAGCAGTATTTGTTAAATCTCTTCAATTTTCATAACATTGTAAGAGTTGATTTGTTTGTAATTTAAATTTTGGATTTTATGGAAACATAAAGAACAACAAATGTAGCTTTGCCATTTACTGTGTTTTATGCTGTGCCCCTCTGTCCATCAGTTGCATCCCTTCATGCAGTGGTCAATGCATTATTGAATAGTAGTAGTAAGTGCCAATCTTTCTTTATTTTGTCTTCTGTAGTGTATACATTGCTAACATTTTATTCTTTGTGTTACAAGTACTGGAGACAGAGCATTGCTATAGGATATAAAATAGTGATTGTACTGTTTTTATTGATTTTAATTAATTTTAGACATCAGACATAGACATGGAGGACTGAAGTATATGTGTCTACAGCAAAGTTACCTATACCTGAATTATTTTCCTAAAAGCTGTTTACCCTCAGTGAGAAAAAAAATAAAGGCATGAATCATTTGTGAAGTTTTAGATAGCTCCTTGAGGATAAGGAGCATTGTGCCCTGGAAATTCCTATTCTTTCTATGGATTGAAGAGACTGGCTAGTCCTAACATCTGGTTGAGTCAGACAAATCTCTCTCTGTGTGTCTTATCCCTGGTGTCAAAGTACTGGAAACAGAGGGAAGAAGCATGCAGCATTACTTATTTGTAAAGAGCAATATCCAAAGTAGGCTCAGCAACACAGTTACTCTGTGGGTTACAATGAATTATTGATATCATTATATAATTATACCATCAATAAATAAATAGAGTTTAAAATACTAAACACAGTATCATAAAATAATACTCATTACATATTTTTAAATATATAATTACTTTACTCAACTGTATCTTACATTTGGCTTCAATTATTTCTGTTCCACATTGAAACATTTAAACCATGAAAAACTCACCACCTTTGTGACTCTTTAGTACAACACATGTTTACAAGTTTAGTAAACAACAGCCAAAGACTTTGCTCATGGCTTTGGGACATCTGCATTGCAGCTAAAAAGAAAATTCAGAAAAAAACCACCCTACATACCAACAGAGGCAAAAAGAAAAAAAGAGTAGTATTCAGCCCCACTTTTCCCTGGCTGAAGTGTTCTTCCATTTCTTATTGATCCTGCCCTTATAAGGGGGGAAAAATAAAGGCTGAGGAATTTGTGGCTGGAAATACCTCCAGTTGCACCTAGAATCCTTCAGAATTTCATCGGCAGAGCATGATGGTTACACCTGTAGCCTGCCTGTTCACAGATGCCTATGTCATAGGAGATCACCCCCATGTAGCCTGGAGAATGTGGTGATTTTTAGGTAATTTCCTGATTCAGCTCAAAGAATGAGTTTTGTTATAGAAAAATATGAAATGGCAAAATTTTGATACTTGAGAGATTAGCTGCAAATATCTACAGCTGCTCTTCATGTCATGTTTCCACTGAAAAGACTGACATTCACGGTGTTTTTACCATCGAATAGAGCCAAGTGGGAGGGTATGTTTCCATCAACTACTGCAAAAACAGCAGAATTGATTCATTCTGCAAAAGCCCTCTTTCTTTCTTTATGATTAATATCCAAGACAACACAAAATTCAGATTTCAAACATATATTCTGTACACACCTCTCATGCTAAGATCTTGCACAAATTCTTCCTCAGGATGTATTTGAAAAAGCCTTGTATAGGGACTAATGGGCCCCCATCTCTCGGCTTAACTAAAGCAAGGATACGTAGCTGAGTGTGATAGAAGCAGATATCAGACAGCAGGAAATAATATTTACAGAAGGAAACAAAAGACTATTTCTCCATCAGCTGTTAAAGTCAGAAAAAATATTGTTGACGGATTTAATGGAATTTTGCCTGTTCTAAAACCCTTTATGGCTTAATTGCTGTAACTGTCAATTTAAGGTAGCTGATGCATGTCTATACATGGAAATCTATACACACAGTGTTATCATCTATTTCATGGCACATGGATCATATGCAGTACAAGGGAGATCTTAATCCTTCCTCTTCACTCCTTATATAAATCAACCTCTCATTCTTATTGCCTCTTCTACTTTTTTCCTAAAGGATTGGGGTTTTTTTTATAGAGCTTGAAGTTCCAGTTCTTCCAGCCTGGCTTGTATGTTGTTGAGTAGACGGATGTCTATATTTGTGTTAGTATGAAGTGTTGATTTTAATGCTCCTTTCATTGATTAATGATTTGGAGATATGAACAAGCACACTCGTTGTCTGTAAGGGCAAATTTTCTGAGAGGCTGTCAATAAACAAAAAGTCATTCACATTCACACATTTCTTATCTTTTCAAGAGTAATCTAAGATGCAGCAAGATTTCAACAGAGTCATTAGAAAAAGAGGTTACTCTATAAGGGAAAAAAATGAAATAACTGAACTGGATTATTCCATGCTGATTATCCTTTAGAAACACAAATAGGATCAGAGTCAGTACCAGTGGAAAGACAGAATTCTATACTGGAGAACACCATGCACTTGGGAGTCCTCTCACAGAAAACCTTGCAAATAACTTACTGATCTTGGAGAGGATATCCTTGCCTTTCTGAAGATGCGGGGAAAGTATTATTTGGTCTCAGTGGTGTAAACTTCAATGAAAAATTAAGGATCTCCCACTTATCCCCATTTGAATAGAAAAGATTTTTAGGTATCAAAATTAAAATCTTCAAAATCATTACTCAGATAATAACATGAATGGGGAAAGGATTTTTTACATCCATGAAGGTAAAATCCTCACAAAACTAGAGCATATAATCTAGAAAATAGTTGATTTGAAGTATATAGGTGTTTCTGGAAGAAGTACTTCATACAAAATGTAAACTTATTTAAGATATAGTGAACAAAGATCAAAAACAGTATCTGCCAGAAGAACGGAACTAAGAAGGGGAAACATTCTACCTTGGATGTGTTTTCTTTATGCAGGCAATCATGAACATTAAAATATAAAAGCCAACCAATCCCCAAAAAACCCACAAACCCCACAACATCTCTATCAACAGGAAGAATATGGGACTCCCAAGTAGGTTGGGGGGCAGGGGCTGTGTCTTGGTTTGTTTTTTTTTCAGAACTATGTGTCATGTGAGGAATAGCTGAGGGATCTGGGGCTGTTTAGCCTGCAGAAGAGAAGATTCAGGGGAGACCTTATTGCTCTTTACAACTACTTGAAAGGAGGTTGTAGAGAGGTGGGGCTTGGTCTAGTCTTCCTTGTAGCCAATGATAGGACATGGCAAAATGGTCCTAAGCTGACCCAGAGGAGGATCAGGTTGGATGTCAGGATGAATTTCTGTCCTGAAAGGGTTGTCAGGCACTGGAACAGCCTGCCCGGGGAGGAAGCTGAGTCCCCATCCCTGGAGATGTTTAAAAGAAGAGTAGATGTTGCATTGGAGGACAGGGTTAGGTGGTACTGATAGGGCTAGGAAAAGATTAGACTTGATGACTTTGAAGGTCTCTTTCAGCCTGTTCAGACTGTTCTGGTGATTCTGTGTTTAAGTTGTACTTTTCTAAGGCTTTTCTGTGCCCACGCAAGTCATTCTAAGCCTACATCCTTCTCCCATTGCTTGACCTTTAGTTCCATGTTCCTCTCAGACCCTTGACATGTGAGAATTTGTTCCTACTCAGATTCTGAAAACACGCCTGACTTGAAAACAAAGCAAATCAGTGAAAAATCCTGTGCATTATAAAATCAACAACAAAGCCCCAACCGAATAATATTAGCAAAACCTAGTCTTATAATTAACATTTCTATAAAACCCACAGAAAGGAAAATAGAATCAAGATTGGTTTTACATCCGTAACTTTCACCAGTGACCTTTAAAGAACAGAGGTGACTATGTTGAGCATTTTCTTTTGATACAACAGAGTTTACTCTTTGTGTGTTTTGCTGTTAAAGGTACCAGTATTTGAAAGTGCAGGGCGCTGATTGTGTGAACATGGCAGATGAATTTGAATCAAGCCGAAAGGTCTGAGGAACATTGGTAATTTCAACCCTTGTTTAATGGTGACTACAGCGTGACTTCGGAAGTCTAGTTGGGAAAGGAATGCTTCTTTTTGTTCTGATGTTATACCATGGACAGGCACAATATAGTCTGGAGAGCTTTTTTTCAGCAATGTAAACAAAATATTCAGGAAACCATTTGATTGTCCTAAGAATATATGGGCTACAACAAACTACCTCATGGGACTACTACGGGAATACATCCAGGCAGTCCCATGTGTTTGTTTTTTGTTTATTATTTGGTTTTTCATTGGTCGATTTTATGACCTCAGATGCCATTTTCCATCATTAAAATTCACAGGATAGACTCGTCCTGCATCATTAGTATCTTCAAAACAAGTTGTAACTTGGGATCAGATAGTTTGCACAGTTTAATCAGGACCCTCAGAGGAAGAAAAAGATGAGCGTGATTAAGACTGAGGGTTGAATGTGACACATTCTGTTTTCATTTCCCTCTCTGCCACCACTGGTGTTTCTGTCATAAGCTTCTGCACAAATCTTGAGTATGAGGTCAATTGCTCAGTCTTCTAGTCTTTAAAAGAACAGTTACTACTTCATATTATTAGACTGCAATTATTTGGAGCAGTAATTGCTTCTTTTGTTTAGAATCTAACATAATGGGATCTATTAATGAGGCTATATTGGTTTGAGTATTGGCTTGTTTGGTGGGTGTTTTCTTTATTGTTGTAGCAGTTTTGTTTTGTTTCATTTTAAAATACAAAATTGAGTAATTAATTTCACAGTTGATCCTGGGATCAATTGCATGCATGTCATTGACTCAACAATCTATGGGATTTGTTTTTTTCATAACTCAGATCTGCACCTGATTGATTATACCATGAGGCAGGAGATTTTTACTGCTCTCTCTGCTGTAGAAATGCTGGTATAGACCCAAAGCTATCTCACGAGAGATGTATTGAAACAGTAAAAAACCAAAGCTTCCCCAATTACACAAACCTTAGGGTATTGCTAAGCAATGCAGATATTGAGGTGGAATGTTAATAAACTCATTCCCAGGTCTAGAGATGGGCAAGACACTTCCATACTCACTTGTTACCAGAGCTAGAAGGGGGTGCTTGGGAGTGAGAGTAATTAGAGTAATACTAACTATTAGATTTAGTATCTAGGGGAAGGCAATTTAATTTTGGAACCATCTCTCTGTTGAAGGTAACTGTTGCTGGAGGAAACAGGTTTGATAGGAGATCATGGCATACCCACTAAATTGAGCCTTTGCATTTGCACTGACTGTGGTACAGGGAACATGGCAGATACTTCCTAACAACACAGCTCACTCCTGATAGAAATTGAACAGACTGAGACTTCTGTTGAAGCTTATGCCTGTGGAATTCAATTTAGTCCCCATCATGAGAGTGAGCAGGTGATTTGGCTGACTTTCCTGTGGATACTAACTAGTTGCATTATAGTGTCTGGAAACTTCCAATGGGATCAATCAGGGTATGTTAATTGTGCCAAGATAATTTTAAAGTGGTGTAATGGGAAATTTGTTAACATGGGAGAAATGCTATATTTTGAACAGTAAGGGGTATTGTTATTATTATTCTTTTGAACAGGTGGTCTAACAGCATGGAAGGAACCATGCCGCTGACAACAAGAGAAAAGAGAAGGATGCAGAGAAATGAACCAGCAGGAAGTTCAGAGTTTGTTTGGATAATTTGAAAAACTTATTAATGGATGGTTCATCTGCACCAAGCAATATAGAATGAAGGGATTTCAGTAGGACTTTATATTGCTTTCTCAACTGTTTACTCTTTTAAAGCTGTAGAAAGCTTTAACAGAGATGAAAGCCCTGGATGATCATCTTTTAAACAGTAGTAGTAAATGAGATAACATATGGTAAAATATGATGCAGGGAGAATGGGACATTAGTGAATGGAGACTCTACTAGGAGGTGTAAACTGCTTATTGTGAACAGTGGGTGAGAATAGAGTTCAGGGAGCAGAGAATTGGAAACTTCAGTAAATGAAATAGAGAGGATTTGGAAAACTAAGTCAGTATTGGAAAATATTAGATAGCCAGAAACAGACCGTGGCTTATTGGTGTGTTTACTTCTATTGCAATGGCAGTAGCTGTGGGTTAGACCTAGAGGAATTGGCAAACTCCCACAAACAGGCAGAAATGGCTATGTGTTAGGGCTAACTTCTGAGCTAGTATTACAACTGGTAGGGCAAGGACAAGAGGATATCTTGTTATCTTATTCAACCTGAGAAGGAACTTCTTCATGGTGAGAGTGATCGAGCACTGGAACAGGCTGCCCAGGGAGGTTGTAGAGTCTCCCTCACTGGAGATATTCAAGACCTGAATGGATAGGTTCCTCTGTGATTTGGTTTAGGTGATCCTGCTGTTGCAGGAGGATTGGACTAGATGATCTTTCGAGGTCCCTTCCAATCCGTAATGATTCTATGAATCTATGATCTCTCTGCCTCAGGTCCTGTTCCTTCTTCCATGTCATTAGGGATAGGCTATTCACACTTTGCTCTCTAGTACACAACTTATTCTCCAAGTTCTCATGGCACTTCCCACTGTAAATGCTGGATGGATGTGCCAGATACTTCTACTCAGTCTTGAATGTGAATTAGGACAGATCTTTTAAGATATTTTTCTCTCTATTACATTTTTTATCAGTCATCTCATACAGTTCTTTTTTCATCATGCTCTCTATGCAAGCACAGCATTAAAGAGAGCATCACTCTCCATATGTGGTATATTGACCTAGAGTACCTGTCCCAGGGCCAGGGAGCCATGCATCTAGTAGGTGGCTGATACCAGACAGGGGATTGTGGTGCCAGGTACTTGCAGCAGCTTTCTTACAATAAAGTGCAGTATGTGGAAGGTGGGACTTGGTAGTTTAGAGACATGGAAGGAGTTGGATTTCTGCTGCTGTTCAGAGCTGCTTCATGCCATGGCTGTGGAGCTGGGCCCCTGCTGTGTGGTGTACCCCTATGCTTGTTCAGTCACTGAACAAGAAAGTGTTACAGTTGAGTGTGTGGCATGTAATAATACAAATAGCACAAACTTTAGAATAAACTTGTTAAATTCAGAAGGCAAATTAAATACTAGGACGAAATTATTACTCTGACTTTTTTCTATTCATTTTCCACGTTATCAAAATACAATTGCACCGTAGATATTATCAATATCAATCAAAATCTAACATGGTGCTGAAGTCCAGATCATGAGCAGATCCAATGACTTGCTGTACATGTGAGATAATAGCAATAGTTTTTAAAGAAGTTTATACACTAATAAAAATGTAAATATAGTCTAAACTTGTCTATTTCACTCAGAGATACAGCTCAATGTGATGAAGAAAGGTAACAGTATGCAAAGTGGCTTATAGAATATACTGTAGGGTTTTTTCCATATACACTATTTGTCTTCACGGGCAGAAGTGTGCAGTCGAGAAGGAGATACCTGGTGGGCTGGGACAGAGAAAGCATCAAATTTGTCCTCCAGTAGGAATGCAGTATAAATGACAGAGAGCGTCATTTATCACGGGACATAGGGAGGCACATTTCTAATAGAGGAGATTTCTTTATCATGTTTACCCAACTTTCAGAATATTTATTTTGCCAGGAGGTATCTATCCACAGTTGACTAATAAGTCTCACTTATTAAAGTGTGCAGTATAACGTGTATTGACAAGATTATAGAATTGCCTTATAAAAGCATCATTTAATAACAGAAATTATTAGAAGACTTTGCTATGGCAACCTTAAGAAATGCAGAGATTAAATAGTGACACTAGGCCAAAATTTATGGATGTATCAATGTTTTCATCTGTTATCTGTTTCATTACAGTTATCTTTGTTTATTGGTGTTAATATATGTTTGTAATGTTTACTGTAACACAGTTCTGTGGAGATCTGTGAAAGCTATTCCTCTCATCACTTTTCCAATTTATTCTGAAGAATTACGAATTCAAAGATGTTAGATTCAGGACCCTATCAGAATGAGAGTTCTGTTCTATGCCCACTGAGTTATACTTGGGCCACTTACAACTGTCTGAACTAATGATCCCCTAGGGACCCCAGTCCTACCTGTGTGGTAAATCCTAACATTGACTCCAAGGGGAGCAATGTAACCTGCCCTGAGTTCAGCATCGACAGAACCTTAAAAACTCAAGAATTGTTTCCCCTCTTCCCTGCTGGGGACAAACTAATTCTATTAAACACTGTGCCAGAATCTTAAGCATGAACTAAAATTAAAATGTTGAATAATTTGGAGAAATTTAACTGAAGCAATGCTTTTATCTCACTGACAGTCACAAACTATGAGGATTAGCCAGGTGGACAAAGATCATGACCATGGAGTTCTTAGGGTTACACAGTTCACAAGGACATGGAGGTCTGGTTTTCTGTGAGACTCTTTATAACAAATTACTAGAAAGCTATTATTAATAAAACTAACTACATATGAAATGTCACTACAGAATTACTCCCAGGAGAGTAAGCATATTTGTATTAAAACATTAAAGCAAATATATGTGCTTTATGAGTCATTACTGGATTCCAACTCCTTAGTTGGAAGATATACTTCTACATACAGTTATATGCATAGTGTTACAGCAGTTGGAATATATACTTATTCTGCATATATACTAATGAAACTTTACCAGTGTTTGCACATGTGTATGTATATTGTATGAGTTGTTATCACACAACACTCACCAAGCTGTTCCAATAGACAAAGGAAAAAGTCCTATTTCAAAGACTTTTAGGCTGAATATTAGGGAAAATTTCTTTACAGAAGGGGTGTAAATCGTTGGAACAGGCGTCCTGGGTAGTTGGTGGGGTCACCATTCCTGGAGATAAACATATAGCTGTTGAGGGACAAGATTTAGTGGTGGAGTTGGCTGTTCTTGGTTAAAGGTTGGACTTGATGATTTTACAGGTCTCTTCCAACCAAAACTACTCAGTAATTCTGTGATTCCATGATTCTGTGACAAGGCTTGCAGCAACCTGAAGATATCTCTACTCACTGCAGGGAGATTGAGCTGGGTGACCTTTAAAGGTCTCTTCCAACCCAAACCGTTCAATGATTCAATGATTTGATGATCCGTGTAATGGAATACAATCAGCCAGGCATCCCTGGCAATGGTCTGTTCTGTCTGAGAGACCTTGTGTAGGCCAAGCACTGGAAAAATGTGCAGAGAATCTCTCTTTGAGTAGGTAGTGAGTTGCTTTTTTGTTCCTATTTAGTGTATGCATATATATATGTAAGTGGTTGTAGGACATCAGTTCCCAGAACAGTGGTTGCTGACTCCTGATTTTCCAGAAGGTCAGCTTGTTATTACACCCATCAGGGTTTCTGTGTGCTGTCAGCTAATAGACATCAAAAGGTATAAAAAAAAATACTCCAACTCACTAATATTTTTGTACTTGTTCTAGGTTAGGACAGTAGATTCTGTGTATCATCTTTCTTTTCCTCTTCTTTTCCAAAAATAATATCTGTTGCATTTCAAACTCTGAAGAAGTCAAAACTCCCTCAACCTAGAACTGCTCAGGGAAGCTATCAGCCCAGCTTATTGTTTCCTTAATGTGGGCTATATGGGAAGACAGAGATCTTACCACCAGGCTGTAAGAGCCATGAGCACCTCAGGGATGAAACCTAAGATTCGGGTGTGGGGACTTTGGAAGTGGGGGTTTATGGACAGTTTGGAGGGGGGGTCAGGGGTGTTCCCAGATGCCTTGCATGCCAATAAAAGATGGCCTGGGGATGAGCCTGTCCCTTTTGCATTCTGCTTTTTATTTTTCCTCTCTGGTAGAGGTCGGGGGAGCCCCGCTCAGCCAGTGCCAGGCTGCAATGCTGTGTGGCAGCTGTAATTGGTGTAGGATGGTGGCAGCATCCTGTACCTCACTGCTGCCATGCCGAACCGAGCTGTGCCTTGCTGAGGCATGTGGCACAGTGCCATGCCTTTCCCCTGCCTGTTCCGTGAGGCATGCAGACATAGCGAGAAAAACCACCGATGCTGATCCCTCCCTGCATCAAGTGAAATGAAGCTATTACAAGGCTGGAGATGTCAGCCATTGAGATAACATTAAAGAGGGAAAGCCCCAAAGCACTGAGGAGGAGGAAGGAGGTCTCTGCTTGACTTTGCCATGCGACCGCCGCCATTGTGTACTCAACACACGACTGGCTGTGCAGCTGTCGCCGCTTTGACTAAACTGCAGAAGGAGAAACTGTTTGTCGCTTTTGTCACTGGGGATGTTTTGAGTAAGCAGGAGAATAGAGCTGAAAGGACTTTTAAATCTTTGGCAGATTGTTCTGCAAAAATGAGGGAGCTAAGTTAGTAAGAGGGGCCCTTCCCTTTCTGTTGTTGAGTGTGCGTGTGTGAGTCCCCTGTCCCAGGGACCCTGACTGAGAAATAAGGACTGCTTACATAATTGTTTGCTCATTTTTCTCACAGAAATATATGTAATGGCTTTATGATGGAGGTTTCTGCTTTGTGTGTTTTAACTTGCTTGGGCTTTTTCTTCTTTCTGCAGTTATAGATTTAGTAAACCCCTTTTGTTTTTCTAAGTTGCTCCATTCCCTGGTAAGTTCTATCTGAGGCTCCTCCTCAAGACCTGGCTGCCTTTCTTTCTGTTTTTGTTCAGTTTGAATCTGTGACAGTATTGAAATGGTTTGAGGTCAGCATCCACTGAAATGCAGCTTAGTGCACTTCCCAGGTGTCCTACAGGTACTGGTAATTACCATAGCAGCATTTTCTAAAAGGTAAGACCATATGGTCAATTAAAAAAGAAGAAAAAAAAGTATTAAACCTCCAAATTTTGAGTGTTTTGCCAAGCTGTTACTACATAGATGCATTAATTACTCCAGGCTGCCAGGGGCTGTGCTTGCTTTCCCTTCCACAAAAAGCTACCTTTCAGGGACATCCCTTTTCCCTCTTCCTGTAGTCCAGCTAACCAGCCTTTAAATTCTCTGAGGAGTAAGACGGGAGAAAGCTCTTCTCTAGGGCTGTGGAATCAATTTCTATGCAGTCATGAGAGAATAGTTATGAGACTGAGGGAAAGCAGTAGGGGTAACAAAGATTTGTACAACCAGCAGTGCAACTGATTACCATCTGATTCTTCTTAATTTTGTGTGGCTTTGATCCGACTCTTTTTGAAGGGACTACTAAGTGGGGAGTAACTTCTTTTAAATGTAGAAAATACACTTATCTCCTTAAAACCCCATCAATTATTGGATTGAGCAAATGTAAACTTACTTAGTTGTGTGCAAAAAACCTCTTCAATATAAAAAAAAAGAATAAAATGTTAAAAAAAATAAATACAGTGCCCAAAATTCCTTTTGGTGAGATTTTGTTTTCATCAAAAGGAGAGGTGTTTAAGAAAAGATTGGATGTGGTACTAAGTGCCATGGTCTAGCTGATTCTGGTGGTGTTAGGTCGTAGATTGGGTTTGGAGGGCTACAGTGAGTCCATAGACCCTTTGACTGAAGCAGAAGAGTTTGACCTTGAACAGGTTAAAGTATACTCATGAGAACTAGGAGTCAGAAATATCTGAAGAATGTAAACAGCTGACCATGCTAAGAGAAACTTGGCACAGAGATAGAGCAAGGAGTGTATGAAGTGGAAACGCCAATGGCCACATGTTTATATGTGCGTTGTACCAATAAAATAAGGACACTTATGTGCAGAAAGGGTATAAAAAACTAGCTGCTCTAATAAAGTATCTTATTTGACTGCTTGCACATTGGTCTTGGACTCTGTGATGTGCATGCACACCAACAGCGACAGCTGGGCTTGATCTTAGAGGTCTCTTCCAGCCTCAATAATTCTGTGATTCTGTGAGAGGGGATTTCAGCAGTGATAAAAAAGTAAGAGGTATTAATCTCACTTGCTCACTCTATGTATTCAGTCTCTTTTGCTTTTCTGATCCACACTGCCTCTCCTCCCTGACTATATCGTCAGTGACGGCAATCCAAGCCAAGAAGTGCCAGTGCTTTAACAATGTTGAGAGTGGCTCACAAAGGACGGAGTCCTGGGTAAGTGATATTACTGCCTAATGATTCATTCACCTTAGGAAGAAAATGGGTGAAGATACTGAGATTTCTCTGGTATTAAAATGAGAAAGTCTAAGTTTCCTTCTGCTCTCTGTGATGACATCGTAAGCTTGAACCTCAGCCAACCACAAGATATAAGTTCTCCTCAAAATGACAAGGAATGAACATCAATTAACCTGACAAAATCAGATTGGAAATGCTTTCTGCTGGATCATTACATTTCATTTTTTCTTTCCCTCTAAGAACAATACTTATTGCAGCACAAGGTAATTTTGTCTTTGTCTCCTGAACACCCTGATCAATATCCCTGTGTTGGTATATATGTAGCAATCAGTATCATC
The DNA here is from genome assembly GCA_013400115.1 of Rhinopomastus cyanomelas. Lineage (NCBI taxonomy): Eukaryota > Metazoa > Chordata > Aves > Bucerotiformes > Rhinopomastidae > Rhinopomastus > Rhinopomastus cyanomelas. The sequence continues at coordinate 25,823 of VXBP01005209.1, forward strand.
CTCAATATAGAAAGGTAAAAAAATACAGCAGCAAATTTCCTGCAATGTAAAAGTAAAAGGTATTGATTGAAGCTACTTGGATTTTTGCCCTAAATAGTGGTTATAAACTATCAAATTACCATTTCTCTTGTGCTCTTCTCAGCTCTGCTACACCTTTCTGCATGCACACAAACATCTATTATGTACGGAAAATGATACAGCGGAGATGCTTTCCAGACAGAGCAATAGGAAGAATAAGAAAGGTCAGCCCTTTTCTGGTCTATATTATTTAGGAATTAACTTGTAAACTCTGTTCTTTTTTGTTTCTAAGGAGTTGTCAATGTTTTACCAAGCTTTGGATTCCAAGGGGGAAAAAAAAAATAGGAAAATCAGCTTAATTGCTGGATCAACCAAAACCTCTCTCTTTGTCCTGTTCTGTCAATTAGAGTCCTCAAATGTGGGTGGACTGTGTTGACTTCAGATTTTTACCTTTTCAGCTGGGGAGTGTTATGGGACTGATGCTCTTCAACCTTTTCACCAGTGATACAGACAGCGAGACTGAGTGCACCCACATAGAGTTTGCAGAAAATACTAAGCTGAGTGATGCAAGTGGTAAACCAGAGGGATGTTGTATCATCCAGAGGAGCTTGGGTAAGTTGGAGAAGTGGGTCAGTATTAATCTCATGAGGTTTAACAAGGCCAAGTGCCAAGTCATGCTCCTGGGTTGGTGCAATCATCAGTATCAATGCAGGCTGGGAAGTAGTGTGATTGAGAGCAGCCTTGTGGAGAATGACTTGGGGGTACTGTTAGACATGAGTCAACAATATACCCTAGCAGCCCAGATGGGAAATTGCATCCTGGACTTTTTAGATAACAGTTTAGATAGCAGGATGAGGAGGGTGATTCTCACCTACTCCACTCTGTGAGACACCACCTGGAGTACTGTGTTCAGTTCTTGGCTTCTCAACACAAGGACATTAACCTGCTGGAGTGGGTCCAGAGGTGCAATACAAAAACGATCAGAGGGCTGGAGCACCTCTCCATAAACTGTATAAGTTGGGGGTTGTTCAGCCTGCAGATGACCTCCAAGATGACCTTACTGAAGCTGTACAGTCGGCTCAGTTGGTAGAACATGGAACTGAATTCCCGAGGTTGTGGGTTTGAGTCCCATGTAGGACATCTTGAGACAGTACTGTAGGCTTACCCTGCTCCAGCAACGGGGGTTGGACTTAGATGAGCTTTTGAAGTCCCTTCCAACCTGTAATGTTCTGTGGTACTTAAGCCTTTTAGAACTTAAAGAGAGTCTACAAGAAAGATAGAGAGGGATTTTTTGGCAAGGCTTGCTGTGACAGGAGAAGGGGTGATGATTTCAAACTACAGTAGACTTAGATCACATAAATGGAAGAAGGCTTTTTGCAATGAGGGTGGTCAAACACTGAAACAAGTTGCCCAGAGAGAAGGTAGAACAACCATTGCTGGAGACATTCAAAGTCATCTTGGTCAGTGCTCTGAGCAACCTGTGCTAGTTGTAGATGTCTCTGCTTACTGCAGGGAGGTTGGACTACCCTATAGCCACCAAGATCTCTCAGTTGCTGCAGGTTTTTCAGATTAATATATTTATTAATATATTCCTTCTTACATTTTCCTTCTCTTATCTTGTGTCTCAGAATCCTGGTCAGACTATAGACCTTAAGACATTATGAAAAATATAAACGGGAGATATATTATAGGGAATAAATTTATATGAATAAACTCATTAAAACCCCCCATGAAGTACCCTAGAAACTAAGTAATAGGTTTATGAATATCTATAGGTATCTGGAATTTAATAATAAATTGTTAAATATTGCTTTAAAATGTGAAAAAGATTTTCGGGTATATACTGAGTAAATCTATCTATGAATTTCTGTAAAATCTCATTCTTCTAAATAGGAATGGCAGTTACTGCACCAATGAGAAATCACTTTAGAGTCCAGGGGGAAATGGCATTGTCACTACATCAGCAAAATAGATATATTTTTAATATCCTGTGTTTTAATTAAAACTAACCATTTTATGTACATGCAGGATAATTTATCAAGGCTGAAATCTTCTGTATGGAAAATTTTGTGGATACTCTACCTCATTTATATCTCCTGCCACTATCAGACAACTTTCAGAATCTAGGCTAATTTATAATACCTTAATATAATCTTCTATCGTGACCTAATTTCAGTCTACTGATGGTAATTGGATGTTGTTCTATGCAAAGTTCAGGACATAGTGTTACTCTCATATACCCTAGTTCAAAACAAATAAAAATGTATAATGGTTATAGTTTTCTATCACTCGGAAAGATTTTTATCAGGATGACTGTTAGTATAATGAGATACAAAAACATTTTGAATTTCTAAGACATGACAGATATTCAAAGCTGCTGAAAAGTTTGGTTCTGGGTACCACTGTCTCTCCAGTTTCTGTATAATAAAACCTAAAACCAGCAGATGTTTTGCTGCCTCCTTTCACAGATAATAGAAAACTCAGATCTGTTTTTCACTTGGTTTATACCTTTGGAATTTTGCAAATAGGATATGCCTGCTCATATCTTAGTAATTTGCATTTGCACTGTTTCATTTTAAGATCGGAGCTTACCTTTCTCCTAAAAATTGTCACTACAAGCCCTGCCAAGTAAAAGAATATTGTATGATAACTTTTCTGTAGAAACTTTACTGACACTGATCTAGTTTTGTATTATATTCCATAGAAGGGGGTCTTTAGTCAGTTATTTGGTGGATCCAGTATCTACATTACCTCTTCTGTTCAATAGCACATTTTTAGGAGGGTACTTTGGTAACTTTGGCCTTGAACCATTTTACATCTGCACACAAGTTGTCTCTGCATCCTTCAGTTTGTGGATCACAAACCAGCTTGCAAATATTCCTTAAGAGTGCAGGAGACTATGCATTATCAGATAACTGTAGTAAAACAGTGAGAATCAAACATATAATGATGTTTAAATATGTGCCTGAATGCTTTCCTGAATTAGCAGTATATCCTTACCTTACTTGCAGGGCCATTTTTTTTTTGGCTGAGATTTGAATGGAAATAGTCACAGCTAGAACTGATGGAAAGCATAAGAATCAAGGATTGTGGATCAGCTTTAACACCAGCTAGAAGAAAAACCATCTCACATTTTTTCAAAACCAATAGAAGCACAATAAAAAGATTATGCCCTAATGATATTTAATACATACTGCTGTGCAAAACCAATTCACATCTTGACTCAGTAAGTTACATTGTTGAACTCCCATCTTTTCATTAATATTTATTTTATAAATTATAGCTACTAGCTTCTGCAAGTAAGTATGCAGGCTGGCTATTTGTGAATGGTTTCATTCAGTAAAAAATAATAGCATAAAATTATGGCTGAACTAGTTGTTGATCATCATACTGTTACAATGGAATCTATTTTTTAAAGCAATTTTAATGTATTCTAGTGTGCTGTTTACTTACGTTGCCTCTTCTCGGAAGGAATCTGTATTTATAATCATATTTTGTCATTTGATTCAAGGTTAAAGACAATGGTGATTACCATAGGACACTTGATTTTACAAATAGAAAGTGCATTATGTATATTGCTCTCTTGAAACGTCTTTCTAATGTGATTGGTGACAAAAAGTGATGGAGAACACTATTTGTGGTACATCAGAATTTTTTTGTCTTCTTTTAAATTTTCAATAGCCCAATTGTAACTCAGGTTTTTGTGAAGTAGCAGGTGTTCCTGAAAGTCTTTTGAAATGAACCCGTATTCTATTAAAGGTCCATTGTTGGAGTTTTGAGATTTGGAGTAAATTTTCAATAGAAATAATTGGGTGTTAGATAAACATATTCCATCAATGTTTACAGGAATTTCACATGGAGTTTTATACTTTTAAAAATATTTCATTTTGTTCTCCTAGGTTTCCTGAATATTGAAAACCATGAAGTGATTCAAATTACAGCTAAAAGAATCAGGAAGTACAGTGTGAGAAGCCTGAACTATGCAAGCATTATTGTCATTTGGCTATCGAACAAGAAATAGATAACGCAAATCCTCGTGAATCTGAATGTATTTTGTCTCCTTAAATGTAGGTTTTTCTAGAGTAAAAGGGAATGCATGGCTTTTATAAAGCGGCAGCAAATAGGGTTTATAATAAATACTAGAACAACTATATTTTTTATACTTGATGTTATGGTCTTTTGTGCAGCTTTGCCTATTTCCTTTAAAATCCATCAGCCACAATTTTGCTGCAAACTTTGGAAATAAAACAACAGAACATTAGCTAAAGAAAATACATTATATAAGAAGATGCTATCGGATAACAGATCCCTGGTTTTAATTTACTTTTTGTTGACACAGATTTCTATCTGCTATCACTTTTCTTTATCGGGCTGACAAAATGGAATTTGTACAGTGGATATATAGACAATTCACAGAATGGCTATCTGTCATAGTCAGAGAAGGTGCTATCTGTCATCAGTGGAGACTTTATTTACTTTTTAAAGTATTTGCCCATACAAAGAATATCAGCCACAGTGTCCTTGCCCTTTGCTTTGAAGAGTGTAGTTGTTAGAAGCTACAGAAAGTGCTAAATAATAGAAAGTGCTAAATAATAGAACCTGCCTTCCTGCTCACAGATACTTTTCCCAATACCTATTCTGTACACTGAACTCAGTCTCAAGAGTACAAAACTTCCAGAACACTTGGAGCATACCACAAGACAATAATCTAAGAATCTAACTTTAAGCATGTTTAGCACTGTTCAGCTTGTATCTTTTGCGAGGAAAAGAGGGACCATGCACTTCATTAACTTACCCTGCGCCACTAAGTACTTTATTCCAACATCTTAAATCCTTCTATTATGATATGTCACAGGTACAACTCCACACAGCTAACTTTAAATGTTAACATGAGTTATTCCACACTTAAAAGAAAGAATTTAAATTGAGGTTTTCTTCTCACGAATCTTAGTGCTGAAGAAGTCATGAGCTGAAGTGAAAGAGTTCAGGCTACCTCAATACAATTTATTGTCACTGGTTTATAACTATGTTCCTTTAGAAAAGTGAAAATGAAAGAGTAGATGCAGTATGTATTACTGTAGAATCATAGAATAAGCCCTATCAGCACCACTAAACCCTGTCCCCCAACACAACATCTACCCTTCTCTTACACACCTCCAGAGATGGTGACTCAATCCCCTCCTTGGGCAGGCTGCTCCAATGCCTGACAACCCTTTCAGTAAAGAAATTCCTCCTGACACTCAACCTGAAACACCCCTGGTGCTGCTTAAGGCCATTTCCCCTTGTGAAAATGTTTGTGTAGAAAATGTTCGTAGTATAGTTACACACTAGATTCTGTTGCAATTACAGTCAAGATCTGTAGAGAAATACTATTCAAAAATACTTTTACTGAACTTGTTTTGAAATTACACTTGCAGTCCAAGATATAATACCCAGTTACTAATTGGTTTGTTTTTTTTTTCCCCATAGCAGAACCTGCTCAGAGCCCTGCACAAATGAAAATGTGGTCAAAATGTAGTATAGGACTTGTAACCTGGTGTTCCCTGGGTATATATTTCCTTTGTATTTCTAGTCTGACTAGTGTGTCTTAGAAAAACCTTCTACTAGAAAACTAGGGAGATTTTAAACTCTGTTGTTCTGAATATAGTCTGCAGTCCAAAAGAAAATTATATTTTGTATTTTGAAAAGTATTAAGGTTTCATCCCAATTACAGATCTGGAGTGACTTGTTGTTTTAAATATAAACATCATCTTTAGCATGAGCAGAGGTGTTAAAAAGAAGTAAGTACATCCAGAGCCTCAGCAATTGAAGATAATTCTCTCTTCTGTCTTACATTTAATGCTCTTCAATGATGATGAAGCACAATCATTATTTTAGAGAGTCCGTTATCATGGGGACAGTAAAACTTGGTGAAGAAATCACTGTACTAAGAATACAAAAGGGAAAAACAGAGGAAAACCAACCTGTTTACCTCAAATATATTAACAGCAACATTTGGTCTCCAAATAATGCTGGGAAATTTTAAAGTAGCTAATATTTTAGGTGATCACACTCAGCATAAGATTAAATGTGCACCAGTGACAATCATAAGGGAGTGTGAAAACAATGGTCACACCCTTATATGACTGTGCTGCACGTCAATCACAGGCTGAGACAAGCTACAGTCTGAATGACATTGTTCCTTTCTTGCTACAAAGGGTCTCCAGTTCTTTGAACAATACCTTTAATGTGTTCTTGAGGAAAATTATCCCCTTAGGGGCTTGTTCCCTGCCACCCAGGAGGTTACTGCTTTGGTCATAACAGTGGTAATTCTGCTGTGGTAAGAGCAGTTCTGCATAGGAACTACTCACTGCACCACTTGTCAGGTCTGAGGGCAGTTCTCTTGATTATATGAAAGAGCACAAGTGGCAGCTGCTTTTCAAAGGAAAACCTGATATATAATAAAGTAAGAAACACTGCTCTCAGCAAAGGCAAATCCAGAGGGCAGATTGCAAACACGTTCACAGCGTCATGCACGCTAATGGCGTTCTGCCGCTGGCATCATTCCGCAAAGGTAAAGGTCTGGATTCGCCTCTGCAGGTGCACTGCAAGAATCTCATGGATTATTATCTCTGTGAGGTTACATGTGATTCTGAAAAGACACAGAAACATAAGGTAACACCCGGCAAAGCCCCTGGATTCTTTTGCACAGTGAAGAGCAGGATATGCTTACAGATATGTTCCCTATAGTAAGTTTGTTTTCTTACCATTATTTAACAGGGGGTTCTTTGTTAAAGGCAGCTGAAAAAATGGCAGTAAAGAAATGGTAAGGAAGAATGTTGCACTGAAATAAAAAATCCCACTGTCTCACTTAGCAAATGAAAAGGGAGATAATTAGAAGTAACCTCACTGTCAAATAATTGCAGTGATCAGCCAGCCTGGCATGATTACTAACTCTTTTTCCTAACGGTCAGCCTCACCTCCATCCCAGGAAAGGTGATGGAACAATTTGTTCTAGAGGCTGTCTCCAGGCACATCACGGACAGGGGAGTCATTAGGGACAGTCAGCATGGCTTCACAAAAGGAAAGTCGTGCTTGACCAACATGATAGCCTTTTATGAGGACACAACCAGGTGGAAAGATGATGGCAGAGCGGTGGATGTGATCTATCTCGACTTGAGTAAGGCATTTGACACAGTCTCTCACAGCCAAACTGAGGCAGTGTGGTCTAGATTATTAGGTAGTAAGGTGGATCATGAACTGACTACAGGGTAGAAGTCAGTCAAAGGGACAGAGTCTAGTTGGAGGCCTGCATCCTAGTGGAGTGCCCCTGGGGCCCGTGCTGGGACCAGTCCTGTTCATTGATGACTTGGATGAGGGATTGGCATGCACCGTCAGCAAGTTTGCTAATGACACAAAGCTGGATGGTGATGTGATGCTTTTATCCCTTTACCAAATCAGTAACAGTCACTTGGAATGTAAAGATTTTGGGCTCAGTGCTCTGTTTTCTCTATTGAGAAGCTGAACTTCTCTGGTTGACAAGATGCATGTCCCAGTCAACAACCTGCAAACTTTCTAGAGAGGAAGTAAGATACCATTTTCTCCTTCAATAAAGGTTTATAATAAAAAATGTGAGATTAACTAGAAAGTGCTAACCAAAATAGGCGGATTGCTAGTGGATGACCAGATACTGTGTTAAAGAGCTATGTTCACTGTCTTCCTAAGTAACTGACCATCAAGTTATATATAAAAAAAATGAAGAGAATTCATAATTTAAAAAATTTTAAGTTTTCTTCTGAGGAAAAGAAATAGACTTTATGCAATAATCAATGTTTAATTTTAATGAAGGTGCTGCTTTGATCATCTGTCATAATTGTGATGCATTACACTCCGTTCTCTGTAATACACAATGGGTGACACTGGCATAAAACTAATTAAAAACTGGGTAATCACATCCCTAGATTCCTCTGATTTTAACTGGTTAACTCAGCTGCCTGTTGTCATTTAAACTTTGCATTTCCTCATTGACCAGCGGTACAGTGAACTTCATGTCACAATAGGAAAATGTGTCAGAAAATTAAATCATACTCATGCACCACTGAAGTAAAGCCTTATTAAGCAGGGAAATAGAACGATAGACCATAACTTTAAGTGTTCTAGCTGATTCTATAATAATATTTTCTGCAGCTGTTAGGACTGATGTCTTTCCATTTTCTAAGGACACTTTTATAGTATTGATTTTATTACTATTATCTTATGCTCAATAAACTTTTAGTATTTTTTAACAATTACATGTGATTTCCCTAAACAATAAATAGTCCCCCAGGAGAAGGAGGATTTAAACAATTCTGGCTGTGCCCCATGCTAGTGAGATAGACTGTTATGTAGCTGTTTCATTTCAGTGTGCGCTAGGCAGAGACAAGAGCATTTTGTTTGATTAGTACCATGCAAGATCTTCTATCAAAATATTAATATTCTTTAAAGAGGTGTAGCCACTTAGTAAATGAGATATTGTCAACCTTCTCTATTGCTAACATGGCAATATTTATCTGTTTCTCTGGTAATAGGAGTTATAACTCTATGACTCTAAGGAAATAAACCACGAATGTGACAGGGCAAGGGACAAGGTTTGTAGTGTATACATTCATGAAGATTTCTTTCTGGCATTTGTTGTCCTTGCTATTTAGAAGGGTTAAAATTGCAGAGCGACACAAACCACAGTGATTACAAAACAGGCAATCTAGAAATTGCCCCCTGGCAGTCAATCTAAAAAAAGTGCACCCTGCTCGAATCTCTAAGAAGTGCAATTAATGTAATGCTGTGCATTGGAATTAGGATCTAATAATAAAAACATAATCACCTCTAAATTTACAATACATGTATTTGCAGAATTCCCATGATAACCTTACTGCTTCTAATGATATATACACTCAGGAGCTTGGCACTGATTGAATACATTTAAAATTCAAGGCAGACAGAACTATGATTGTTCAGATCACATGCATCAAATGACTAAACACCAGGGAAAGGGGAGACCACTTCAGATAAAATATTAGTCTTGTCACACTAATGAAAACTACAGACCAGCTACAAACTGGTCATCATATTTTGACTGGAAATTGGAAGGCATGTGTGCACCTTGGTACCTCGTAGTTTCTCTTCAGATTTCATAAATTAAAAGGTGTCTGAGACAACCGTTTAATATAAGGACTGTTCCCATGTATTTGGGACTCATATTTGGGACACATTCCAAATTTTCCTCCAGAACACATTTTTTCCCCTCTACTGGGTCTACAACGGTAGAACAACACTATGTTAATCCATAACCCTGCATTTGGTTTCATAAAGACCGGGTGCTAATATCCAGAAGTGTCCATGGTTCGTAGAGAACTCCTAGAAATGCTTGGCATTAACCGACTGATTCTCCCTGCCCATAAAGCTGTGAGTGTTGTATTTTCTAGCCATGCTCAAAGTTGCCATACTGACAGTGTCTGACGAAACAAAGAGTTCTCACTTTTGAAAGAACAGTCCCAAGAGACTCTATTCTGTTCCCAGGGCAGTCTCAAAACTGCACTCTTCTATTTCTAAGTTAAAAAGACCTTATGGACACAGAACAGAGAAAGCAAATCTCTAGACCTCATTGATGGGAACATTCTGCTACAGATTAGGATTTTGAACTCGTGCCGACATATATATGGCTCTACCAGATTAGATTAATGATACCTTTATATAGGATATCCTATATGAAAATGATAAAAATGGCTGTGATATTTTCCAGAAACATTCTCCTGATTCCAAAGTATTTGCTTCACTGAATCTAAAGTCATCCTTTTGTGTTGCAAAGGATTTCCACTCCACTGGACATAGATAATCTTAACATTTCTACAAGAACAGTGACTCCGAACTGCATAAGTATGTTTTGTTCACTAAATAGTCCACCTTCCAGGTTCACTTAACGTCTCTTCAGTTTTGCACTGGAAAAGATGCTGCCTAGTCAATCACTATACATGTTCTCAACACCACTCATGGTTCTGTAGTCTTTAATCCTATCTCATATTGATTGTTTTGGGATCCATATTGCATATGAGATTTCTAGTCTTCTTAGGAAAATGATCTCATGAAAATTATTCTATCCTTTTGATCATCCTTTTTACCCTTTTATGAATAATTTCTTGTACTACTGTGGTAATTCAAGACCATAGAGTTATAACATGATGCATGTAGTTTTGTACTCTATTCCATTTCTAATAATTTTTGGAGTCCTTTCTGCTTTTCAAACTGCAACTCAGCTCAGAGCTGGAATTCTAATAGTATCTTTAAAATCACAATATTCTCTTCTTCTCTCTTAAGAGCCAATAGCCCATTCAGGAGGCCATAACTGTATGGGTGAAATCAGAGCTTTGTTTTCACATCTTAATTTTATATCAAAATTCTATTGAATTTCATTGATGTCTTTATTGCCTGGTCACTATCAGAGTTCTTTTTCAGAACTTCCACATCCTCACATTTATTAATTCTAACTGCTAGACTTCACAGCCCTTTGAATTTTTCCTCAATTCAATCTCTTGTTCAAATAAGGTCTAAATCTTGGGGAGGAATGGATTGAGATGCTATATCCTCAACTGTGGAAGTTAAATAACTTCTTTTAACTTTTAATTCATTACACTTTATTATGATAGTTACATGCTTTAATGTAGAGAATGATCTATGGAACAGTGAATAAAGCACTGGATATGTCCTTTTTTGTGGCATACCATACCGAGTCAGACATCACTTCCCAAATGTTCATTCTCTCTCTGGTCCTATAAATCTTATAGTCACCACTCCAGGCACTGTAACTTGAAAGGACATTCTCTCTTGATGCTTAGTTTAATCTGTAGCCTAACATAAATCCCAACTCTATCTCCAAATGAAGTTTTCAGGCAGGGAAAATTGATGTCCATCACAGAAGAGCAATCATATACAATATCCAGAAATTTAGAAGAGTTTCTCCTTTGTATTTTTTCATCTCTCTCAGCAGCTGTGGATTAACTACGGTGAACTCCATTCCTGGCCTACATATGTCTCCCCAGGCTTGCACAGAGGATGTATGTCACTGCTCAAGCTCGTTAAGTCCACCAGGTTTCATGGTGCCTAAAGCTGTGCTCAGTAATGCACTAGTTTATTTCTGAATCTGACCTTCACAGACAAAAGAAGTATAAACTTCCATCTTTTGCTCATCTGTAATTTGCTCACACCCTTTGGTAAATGCATGGGAGCTCATAAAAGCTCCGCTGTCATTTGAATAAAAGTTTTCTTCATTCCTAAACCAATTTAATGGCTCACCAAGTCCAACACTTAAATAAGCCAAGTGCTCAGAGAGAAAGCTCACAAAAAAGAAAGGTGGAGACAAAAACCACATTTGACACTAGAAGACAGCATTAACGGGAGCTAGATGAATGTTCTGATACCACTGTATGTCTTTCCTAGACAGATGTGTAGACAGACTTTTCATATAAGATGTATTCTGTGCATAAACATATGACAGTCAAAGACGAAGGAAAGTATAAGAAAAAGTACATGGTCACCTTAGAACAATGTGACAGTCGTCTAACTAATGAAAAAAGCATTCTTTGGTAGAAGAACGTTTAACACAACAAGACTACCTCAGTGTCTTTGGTGAAATCTTCTTGCTGTCTCTGTAGGAAAACTACTTGACTGAATTTCTTTTTTGCTCAATCAGCCTCTTTCCTCTGCTTTGTGTCTTCAGAAAGTGCTGATTTTGCATAATTTCCCTTCAGTCCTCACAGTTTCTTTCAGTAAAACAGGTCAGTAAGAGAGCTCTTATGAATAAATCTCCTTCTGCTCTTTTCCCACTCATATGAGAATTACAGCAGAAGGGGAGAGCTCTAAGAGCTTTGAACTGACAGCTTTTATGGGAAATTTCATATGACTCAGTGAGGCGGTTGGTCAAAGAACTGATGGAGTAAATATTCATTGTACTTTACCTATTCATCACTTTATGAGGGGGAAAGTGCTTGGCTTTGCATTTTATGCTATCTGAATTCCTTCCTCCTCCAGTGAAAAGGGGCTGATGATCAAAATCTTAAGTATCTTCTGGAAATGTGTTGTTAAATATTAAGACAGAGATAACTGATGTTATTTAAACCTTACCCCTTACCATAGCTAATTTCTTATTTAGAACATTGTGGTGGGGGGCTACGGCAGGTCCGTAGAAGACTGAAGCAGAAGAGTTTAACCTTGGACAGATGAAAGTGTATCCATGAGAACAAGGAGTCAGAGATATCAGAAGAATGTAAACAACTGACTGTGCTGGGAGAAACTTTGTAGGAGATGAGCAAGGGGCATATGAAGCTGAAACACCGATGGCCACTTGTTTATATATGTGCTGTACCAATAGAATAAGGACACCTGTGTGCAAAAAGAGTATAAAAAGGAGCCAGCTGCATTAATAAAGTATCTTCTTTGACTGCTTGCACATTGGTCTCGACTCTGTGGCGCACGTCCACCCCAACTGTGACAGAACATATTCTAGAGAAATCGGGGATGCTCAAAATAGTTTTTCCAAATTGCTCAAGTAGACTTAAATAGTATTTATTAATAGAGAGCATGAAAAACCACAAAACCTTCATATGATATGTTTTTAACTGGTGCCATGAAAAAACAACCTCCCTATTTTATTTTTCTAAGTGATAGCAGATTGTTACTTCCACTGCATTTATATGTATGTCCAGTAATTTCATATTACCTGTATTTTTAAAAATCCTCACAGCCATTTGGTGCAATTTTAAACTACAATACTAAGACTAAAAAAAGTTTCTGAAATGCATCATTGAATTTCTCTCCTTTTTTTTGAAGTGATCTTTCTTCTACCTCATTTTTAATAAATATTCAGTATGCTACAGCTGTTTGCACAGAAGTACTTCTATGACGATTTCTTTCTGGTTTTAGACTAATAATCTGACAATTATGAATGATGCCAACATTAAAAGTGATTGGATTGTCTTCTGAAACTGTGAATTGATTTTACACGATTTTTCTCCTTTTTCCTTCTACCTAAAATAGACTTAATGTCCCAAGCTAGAACACCTGCTTTCAGTGAAATCCATATCTTTTCCCCCCTGTGAATGCAGGTGTTTTCCTGGGGATGATGGACTATGAAACTCAGACAAATAAACAGTAGCCGTTAGTTATATGGCACATGATACTCACTCTGGAGTTGCTACATCTGAGTGAGATCTTCCACGACATCTGTAGGTCTCGTTTTTGCATTTCAGGGAGAAAAACCAAGGACAGTAGATATTTTTGCTTTGTTCGAAAAGAAAAGTGAAGAAGATTTTCAGTGGCTTCATTTGACCACATGGAGTGTCTCTGAGGGTTCCTTGACAGAGTGAAAACAGGACTTCAGGCCCTTTTGCACAGAAAAATCTTCTCAGCCTTTCCTATCCTCACACCCATGTAAAAACTAATCAATAATCCAGACCAGGAAAAGGATCTAAGGATCTTCAAGAATGAGCCTATGCATTCACATAGACTTTTTAAAGGATTCCAGAAACTTTAGTGCACAAGTCTGAGAGAAAAGCAAAATGCAGCGCCCTCAAACCTTTATTTTTTTTTTGCTATACTAGCTTCCAGTGAGTGTAGTTATGCAAAAAAACCCCCAGAAATAATTTATATTAGTGCCTGAAAGTGCCAGTGTTCCTTTATTTTTCCCTTTTATTTCTTCCTGACTTCCACCTCAAACTTTTTTAATAACCTAGATGCAAGCTAGCTAGGCAGTTGCCTGGGGGAGCCACAGCTTTAGTACCTACATTTCCTTTGAAAAGCTTTGCAGATCTTTCTTTTTGGGAGAGTAAGGTAATATTCAGGGCAGCAGTCAATGAAGAACAGTTGCAGATTCCCCCTCCTCCTCCTCTACAGTCCCAGCAAGGTGAGAGAATTTGATCTTTAAGCCCTGCGTTCCATTTCTCCTTCTCCTCCCTCAAACATTATCAGATATTCAACCCAATATCAGCTACCCAAACCAGTTCTCTTCTGAACTATCCTACTATCCTAGGAACAACCGTAACACAACACTCTTGAAGTGGGTAAGTAAAGTATTTCTAATGAGAAGAAAAGAGCCAACCCAAGATTCAGATTTCTTCAGATTTCCTGAAGAACTTCAACAGCCTGGTATGGAAAAAAAAAAGTGCTTTCCATTTCTGTTCCACACTATTCAGTTGTGCTGTGTGTTGGCCTTTTGTTCTGTAGTCAGCCAGATGATTCATTCTCCAAGGGTACACTCTAGAAACTGCTAAAAGCCTACTGTATTAGTTTAAAAAATGCTTTGAGGATTGCCTGCAATCAGTTCCAAAATCTATTTGTGTGTATTGGTCACCACATATTTGTAACATTTAATGGGTTAATGATGCTTAATTCCATCTTTATTACTCCATGGCTGCAGTCTTCATTATGTATAACACTTTTAAAGTACCCTACTTGTAAACATTCATATTTGCCAAATTGAATTAAATTTGGGCTTTCTATTTTTCTCTTTTGCATGTACAAAAAGAAAATTGAAGAAATAAAATATAAAATCACACTATCAACTGATGAAGAAAGTGATGAAGAATTTTTTTCAATTTTATAGAAGAAAATCAAAAATGGCAGTCTCAAAATTGTTGAGGGTTGTTTGCACTAAATCACAATCAACAGAAAAATTAAGGCAGTTTCATTACATTAGTGGTATGTTTCTGTAAACAGAAATGTTAATGTTCAGGTTTTGTAACAGTGCAGTATGCGGTGCAAATAGATTATCTCTACCACTCATTCATGCCATTTCCAGCCGTTCAGTTCTATTGTATAGCATCCAAGTGCCAGGAGTAAGTGTATTGATTGCTTCTGTAAGTGGCTGAAATACCCCCTCCCATGGAAAATGAGAGTACAAGGAGCAAACCTGGGGACAGTAGTTGATGTTTCTGAATCTCTGTCCTCTTTCACTGGTATATATCTGTTTCCATTTCATATTTTAAGGAATTAAAAATAATTATTTTTTTAATCATTCCTACCAACATTACTCTCTTTTGTGATAGGAAGTTTATATCATGTTAATGCTTTTTACTAAAAAGCAGGTTAATTTTGTCATCTAGTTTCAATTAGCTCTAATAGAGTGCATTTATAGCTTTAGGGGCTAATGTGCATATCCTCACATCAATGGTGAGATGTCATAAAAGCTAATATTTTGATGTCCTGATAAATCACTTTCTATATCAGGTTAGATTAACAACATGCATGGCTAATGTCCCATGTATACATGAGCTGTGACTGCATTTCTGTATGTTAATGCATCTGAGCAATGACTGATGTCTAATACTTTTTTTTAGTGTAAATGCAAATTAAGTCTACATCTCATTATACTTAGCAATTCACTTCTAAATGCTTAAATCTAGCAATTAGTTTTGGCAACCTTTATACTGTAACTCTCCAGACTGAACTAAAAATAACGATAAAAATAAAGTAAGGATTATAACTAGACTGCCACCTGAAGATATTTTTATTTTCTGAAAACACCTTGCATTACTAATAAACACATACATGGCTACATGTAGTGCTTGAGCACAGTGGACATAAAGATACCAAGGGGTTATTTCTGTAAAACTCACCAACGTTCAAACTAACAGAAAGTTTTTGGTGTAGTAGAACATAAGTGTTAGAAAAAACATATATAATTTTCTCATTATGTGTCTTTTTTCTGCACCTGTGATGTACTACTACGACCAAGGATATAGAAGGGTGCTGAGAACACCGGTGTCTGTATAAAGATATGGTTTGCTGAAAGCCTGGAAGGTGTTTCAAAAAGCAGTTATGAGAGTGGTTTATTGCTCCTCTAGTGGTACAGACTGATCCATTCTGTACCACCAGTCCCAGTAAGACCATAATGCTTTTTCTTGGGCATAGTGCAACTGGAAACTTCATGTCTTTATCTTGGGAGTGGGATCATGCATTCAGTCTTGGATGGTACTTGGTAGTGGAAGCAGTTACATTAAGACAAGTTCATAAAGTGAATGTCACTGCATGAGCTGTCCACCACACGACTCTGGGCCAAGGATTATGTAGATCCAAATATCATTAGTACAAGACAGAAATCTTACATGGCATGTGGAATATTTGGTTTAACTCTATACAGAAAATAGACCTTTCCTTAACACACTACATTCAGCGTTGTGATTTAATGGCACTGTCTTGTGTTGCTGAGGTGACTACAGTTCTAGAGAGATGTTTGTAAAATACTTTCAGACTCTGGGTCACTGTGCAGTAAAGAAGTAAAACATCACTTGTCTGAGTGGCAGCCAGTTCTCGCATTGACAGGGGATTCTAGTCAATCTTTCCATGCAGAGGACATGCACTGATGTCTTTCATTCGGTGCAAATCAAGGCATTTTACACAAGCTACAAAATGAACTTTGAATCTACAGCTGAAGCAATCCTAGCTACAATACAGGTGAAAGATGGATTCAGTGGATACATGGATGATTGGAAAGCAGTACACTTGTGATTTTGGCATAAAATACAGAAATTGTTCATCCTCCACTGTATTTTGGAATCTAGACTTGGGTCACAGAAAAAGCCCTTCCTTTACAGTGCAGTAGTATGCTAAAGCCCTACAGGCTGTCCCGATAAGTCTGTTCAACTCATATCTGAGTATTTGATGACTAGGCTATAATACACAGTGACTTACTATTGTTTTTCACCCATCTGACATTAGTGAATGTCACAAATAAGTGCTGTTGCTGTCATCCTAAAGAATTAGGCGAATTATTCATGTATCACCACAAAAAGCTTATCTGTGAAACATCTTCATATACTGTTGGTAAATGATGAACAAATTAGCAAATTGAATCTGGCAGAATAATATTCCATGAGCCAATCTTAGCCACTATTTCATGTCAACATGATTCTAATCATAATAAAATAGTATGGGAAAAGAGATATAGAAATGCAGTTTATTCTATGGGCAGCATTTTTCAGCTAATGAAAGAATAAAAAGCCAAAGACAGAAATAACTTGACAGTTTAAATAGTGAGTATACACTGCATGTGGTAGAGGCAGCAAATTCCTTCCATCCAAAGGTTCAGATTATTTCAGAGGGATCACAGTGGCTGGAATTTAATTGTTTGGCAGAGCTGGAGCCTCTGAAGGGCTTCTTTGTGTGTACTGGTGAGAACTCTAATTGAAGCAGACAATAAACAGGTCAGAGCTTACTGAGACTGATTAACTGCATCACCTGGCCTGCAATTACTGTTACTGCTCTTGAGGCTTTAACTGAGAGCACTTTCCTCAAGAGGTACATATGCAGTTTTCAAAGTGGCTTTTCTTCCCTCTCTGCTTGTTTATGTTGCCTAAGTGTGGACTCTTCATCTTTATCTACAGAAAAATAGACCTCTGAGGGGGTGTTTCAACTCTTTTCAAAGACAAATTAGTCTCTGAAGGTGTCATTTCTCACCACTGGCTTTAGAAGAAACCCAGGGTGATTAATGACTTATATTTAGACATCTGTTGAGATAAAACTTACAATTAGTATATTTTCATTTAAGATTTAAATGTGGAGAAAAATAAAGGTTACACAAAATAGTGGTTTTGATTCTATCTCTTACGTGATCAACTATTAGGTATGCAGAGTCCCAAATAGCAACAGAGTTAATGATTCTACTTGTGAGCTGGGAACTGATCATTGAGATAAGAATAGACAGATTTGCTCTACTTTCTTTTAGACTTCTGGGAGAGAACACTTTCCTGTGATTAGGTTCAGGTATTCTAAGTGGAAAAAAAAAAGGTAATAGTATTACATTTTTGTGATAGATCTATCCATCATAGATTGCAAATTCTCTTAAATATATGGCAAGGAATTTTAGCATCCTAGTAATGAACATCTCTAACTTGAAAAGCTGTGATCAGTTCTAAGGACTGGAATTATTTATGGACTGGTGTTATTTACAGTTGTGAAAAGAAGGGCTATGTTTTCTTCCTCATAAATTACAGAACTGCATCAGTATTAGACAAATGTTTCAAAAGCAATCACTGAAATTAAATTGAGGCACCATACATGGATTTAATTTGAACATTGTGCCTTTAAGCTATTTCACTCTAGACACCTGAAGTTATTGGTCTCTATTGGGAATCTTATCTAATTAAATGAAATCCAGAGACATTTATCTGAAAAACACATCTCTAGTATCTAGTTCACCTGTAACACAGATCATCACACACGGCATATATTATTTTAGAGGCATATTGAGTTCGCAGTTATTTTTCTACCCAAAGCTCAGTGGTTTTTTCCTACTAGCTATCCGCAAGACTCAGGCTTTGATTAGACAGTGGGTTTTGCTTAGATGTTCCTCGATGTTCCTTGAAGTAATTTTCACAGTACGTTAGGGATCGGAAATGACCTCAAAAAATCATCTAGTCCAATCTCCCGCCAGAGCAGGACTACCACACTTCAATTTTATTTCCACATTACTTTTCAAAAATTCTCTACAAGTATTAATTTTGTGAACTTCTCTCCCCTTTTTCAAACCATTTTTGCTTATTTTATTACACAGCTTACTTCTCTTGTCAGACATAAAAGTCTATCAAAGCAAAACATTTAAATGCTTAATAATCAGTCTAGAGACTAATGAGCTCCCTTGAATCCAAGAACTAGTTTCCTTTTTATTCCTTTTCCTTTTCTGTCAAATCTAAATGAAGTTAGAACTACCTAAATTCTGGTCTACAACCGTAGTCTTTCCTGATTTAAAATTACATATCATGTGCTACAGTGCTAATTCAATTTTACAGTCTTATGTCTCTTACAGGAGCAAGTGATTATGATGCACGTTAGACTGCATTCAAATTCTGATTATGTCACAAGTTGTGACACGTCAGATAAGGAAGTGGGAAATCTTCAAGATGGAAAGGATGGTCTTATCTGAAGTAGGGGAACCAGATATATTTTCATGTTTGGTTTTTTTTTTAATAGCAGAATATCACTGTGATATATAAAGACTTCCACTGGAAGACCTTCATTTGAAACAGTGCCATATGGCTTCTTACATTTCAAAACATTAGAGTACAAGGCACAAAAGCTTCCCACTACAACCAGGAGTAAGGTAGATTCAAAGTCATGAACTCAAATCTTAGTTAAGTGTATAAAATGGAAGGAGAAGACTGCACGTCAGTTGGCAGCGTGCTTTTTTCAGCATAAAGAGGTAATAATGACCATCTACGGTACAATAGAGGAAAGGAAGTCACAGTGACTGCCATCCATTAAAATGTGGAAGGAAGACAGACCACCAGCAGTCAGTTTAAATGATAGCAAGAAAGATAAGGATGAGAGGACCTTTAAAAAAAAAACAAACACAGAATTAGTAAATCAAGGAAAACAGTTACAAATACTGTATCAATAAACAGAGAAAGCAGAACATATGATGTCATTAGATGCAGATGTCTTTTGAGCAAAGCCAGTCTGTTTCAAAGCTTATATGGTACCTAATCCAATGCATCTTCTAAGCTATGCTTTTAATAAACATAGTAAATTGTTGTTCAAAAACCTGTATTAAAGGCAAGTTTTGGATTAGTACTATGTCCTGATTATTTCCTAGTGTAAATATTGGTTTTGGAAATCTGAGACAACCTTTTCAGAGATTGAGAACTGTAAGGGCTGCAGAGCAATGGAACAGGCTTCCCAGACAGAGTGTAGAGTCTTCTTAGAATCATAGAACCATTAGGGATTGGAAGGGACCTTGAAAGATCATCTAGTCCAATCACCCTGCCACAGCAGGATCACCTAGACCAAGTCACACAGTCAGTCTGGGTTAGAATGAACCACAGGATCATCCAGTTCCAACTACCCTGCATTGGGCAGGGACACCCAACCCTAGATCAGGCTGACCAGAGACTCATCCAGCCCGACCTTAAACACCTCCAAGGACAGGGTCTCCACCACCTTCCTGGGCAACCCATTCCAGGCTCTCACCACTCTCACAGTGAAGAACTTCCTCCTCACATCCACTCTAAATCTACCCATCTCCAGCTTTGATACATTCCCCCTAGACCTGTCACTACCTGACATCCTAAAAAGTCCCTTTCCAGCTTTTTGGTAGGCCCCCTTCAGGTACTGGAAGGCTACAATAAGGTCACCTGGAAGCCTCCTCTTCTCCAGACTGAACAGCCCCAATTCTTTCAGTCTGTCCTCATAGGAGAGGTGCTCCAGCCCTCTGATCATTCTCGTGGCCCTCCTCTGCACTCGTTCCAGCACATCCACATCCTTCTTGTGATAAGGGTTCCAGAACTGGATGCAGTACTCCAGGTGGGGTCTCACCAGAGTGGAGTAGAGGGGGAGAATCACCTCCCTCAACCTGCTGGCCACACTTCTCCTGATGCAGCCCATGATGCAGTTTGCCTTCCAGGCCGCAAGTGCACACTCTGGCTCATGTTGAGCCTTTCATCCACAAGCACTCCCAAGTCCCTCTCCTCAGGGCTACTCTCCAGCCAGTCACTGCCCAGCCTGTACTTGTGCCTAGGATTGCCTCAACCCAGATGTTGCATCTTACACTTGGTCTTGTTGAACCCCATCAGGTTGGTTTGTGCCCACTTCTCCAGCCTGTCCAGGTCCCTCTGGATGGCATCCCTGCCCTCCCAGCATGTCTGCTGCACCACACAGCTTGGTGAGATCAGCAAACTTGCTGAGGGTGCTCTCAATGCCTCTGTCCATGTCACCGACAAAGATATTGAACAAGACTGGTCCCAGGACTGATCCCTGAAGGACTCCACTTGTCATTGGCCTCCACTTGGACATGGACTTTCAAGACCTGTCTGGATGATTTCCCGAGCGATCTGCTCTAGCTTTGGTCCTACTCTTGGGGTTGGACTCAATCATTAGAGGTCCCTTCCAACCCCCAACATTCTATATTTCTGTGTAAGGTTTTTGTTTGAGGAGCTGCAATGAAAAATGGTTAAACTCTTATGTGTTTTGAGGGCACTTGGTATGACTTAGAAATATAGTGAAATAATGTGTTTTCTTCAGACCCAAATTAATAGATTTTTATCTTTTTTTATCTTCCTTTATAGTTTTTCTTGTTTTCACCAGATCAGAAAATGTATTTCACCAGTCATGTGGAGAAATGACGATATTAGACAAAGCTGAGTAGGTGAGAATCAGAAGCTGGGCCAGAGTTTTGCCATATTTTGCTAGAGTTATGGGATATGTTTGCTCAGAAAAGCTACAGACAACAGTCAGGGATTTAAGTGGATTAATTTCCCCCTTATTTTTCATAAAGTATTGACATGCCAGCTCTCTTTACCTTTTCTGATACTAAGTATCTGAAATAATCACTCTAATTCTACATCTTTGATGTAGATTATGGGCAATTTGATTCTGCTTCTTCTCTAGGTTCTCACGAACAATTGTCCTTTGTGCTTTATTTTTCTAGGATCTGTGCTGATGAAATGAGTTAACAGTGTGTTGTACATTGTCACTGTAATGTACAGGTTTATTAGTGTGCGACATCCACCGTGAACATTGATCCAGGACCACCACCACAGTTCTTTTGCTTCTAGACAGAAGCAGGGTTCACTAGCAAGAGCAAACAGTCACAGTACCTGTTTTGCACATGACTGTATCATTCCTAGTGGTCATCTTTTCTTTTCAAAACTCATACTTTACAAAAGGAAGAGTGACAATGTGGAAGGTTTGAAAGTACCGTTGCCTAAATGTAATGGGAATTAGCACAGAAAAATAGTTGGAAGGTTTTTTCTTATCTATGCCTGCAAAACATCTGAATTCTTATTCAAAACTGAAATGGAATTGAAGTTTCTGAAGCATTTTGGTGGTTTGTGCTCAAAGTGGAAAAGTCACAAAAAATTTTATGCTCCAATGCCAAACTTCATGATCAGAAGATTAACAAGCTGTGTGAGACAAGTCATCTTACCTGATGAAAATGTTGCACCTCATTACTTTATGGTTCATATTCATTCGCTGCCTACTGCCTTACTCCCTTATCTGAAGATTGAGTCAGGAGTCTCAAATTCAAGAAAAAATGTAAAAGAGAAATTTTGCTGCCAATCAAGTTTGGGAATACTAAGCATTTGCATTTTGCCAAAACCACATTTCTGCAACGAAAAGTATTTTGTTGAAAATTCAGGGTCTCATAATGTCATCACTTCACAGCTACATGGGGGAAAATCCAAAATTGAACCTGACACTGGAACACGTTACTTTATGAGGACTCAAGCTGGGGTTTCAAAGCAGCAGAACATTCACATTTTATAAAGGTAAATAAAATGAAAACGACATGATTTCTAACCAGTTTATATAAAGAGCAAAGTATCTGTGTGTTAGATGTTACTTGAATTGTCTTCTTTACTTGCACTTTGGAACACGACACCTTCATATTTGCAGTGACATTTTAACTCTCAGTATAGATCATTACCATGTCATTCTTGAATATGATTACACATTGTACAGTCCTCATCAAAGCAGGCAGGTTCATTAATTTGAAAATAAAGTTACATAATATTTTAAAAGGCAGATTGATTTTTTTAATATTAAAAATACAACAGTAGTTAATGGCATTTAGATGTAAGTGACTGTAATCTCAGTTTTTGCCTTTTATAAAGCCTTGTGATGCTTGAGCAGCAGGACATGACAAATCTATGTCTAAGAATTTATTGTTCTTAGCAAGACTCATGTCAAGGGCACCCACAAGATCATATTAGCACTGATTGTTCAGTAGCTGATTGATGGCTGTTACACAATGAGCTGATTCATTGCATGTTCTTTGGTTTTGGAGTTATATAATGTTTATTGTAATGAATTGGAAAAAAATGTGGAAACTATCCTTTGAAAATGCACTCCCTGTCTTGCATTTTGCAAAGACATGTTGTACAAGCACTGATCACTTAACTTAAATACTAAGTGAAGCAGGCTTCTGCATTGCTGTCTTCATCCAGTTGAACCTCTCTGCTGAAACACATTCCTACACCCTCTATGAACAAGTTGAAGTCAGAAATAGAAATATTTTACTTATCCTGTTCAACAAAATTAGCTTAACTGAGAGTTCTCTCATAGATGGTTCACTGTATGCTTTGCTAGCATGTATGTGCAGTTAGGCTACACTTAAGTTTAACTCAAATACTGAAAGCTTTGGAAGGTCTCACTTACTTAATTACTGTGCTGTAGACAGTGATGGCAATAGAAACCAAAAAACCCCACAATTTTGGTCCTGTGTAGCACTGTAAATATCATAAAGATGCTCCAAAATTGTCAGCAAACAGTATGAGCCAAACCATTCTTATCAATGAGCCAGTTAAACCACTCCTTGACACTCACTCTCCTCCTTTGTGTCATCTCATATATCTTAGGACCTAAAACCCAAAAATTTTGGTATCAAAGCCATGGAGTATATTATCTCACTATTTTTAAAAAATAGGTGATGGAACAATTTATTCTTGACACTGTTTCCAGGCACATCAAAGACAGTGTGGTCTGGATGATCAAGCAGCAAGATGGATGGTGAAGTGGCTGAAGCATAGAAGCCAGAGAGTAGTTGTCAATGGGACAGAATCTAGCTGGAGGCCTGTAACTAGTGGGGTCCCCAAACGGTCGGTACTGGGACCAGTCCTGTTCAATCTATTCATTGATGACTTGGATGAGGGATTGGCATGCACTGTCAGCAAGTCTGCTGATGACACAAAGGTGGGTGATGTCACCGACACCCCAGCAGACTGTGCTGCCATTCAGCAAGACTGAGACAGGCTGGAGAGCTGGGCAGAGAGAAAATTAATGAAATGACAAGGGTAAGTGAAGAGTCTTGCATCTGGGTAAGAACAACCCCAGGTAACAGTATAGGTTGGGGACTGAGCTGTTGGAGAGCAGTGTAGGAGAAAGGGACCTGGGCGATGAATATGAGCCAGCAATGTGCTCTTGTGACCAAGAGGGTCAGCAGCATCCTGGGGTGGATCAGAAGGGGGGTGGTTAGCAGATCAAGAGAAGTTCTTCTCCCCCTCTACTCTGCCCTAGTGAGTCCACATCTGGAGTATTGTGTCCAGTTCTGAACCCCTCAATTCAAGAAAGACACGGAGCTGCTGGAGGGAGTCCAGCATAGAGCAACAAGGATGATGAAGGAAGTGGAACAACTCCCTTATGAGGAAAGACTGAGGGAGCTGGATCTCTTTAGCTTAAAGAAGAGGAGACTGAGGGGTGACCTCATTAATATCCATAAATATGTGAAGGGTGGGTGTCAGGAGAATGGAGCCAGGCTCTTCTCAATGTCATGTAGTGATAGGACAAGGGGCAATGTGTGTAAGCTGGAACATAGGAGGTTCAACATAAACATGAGACGGCACTTCTTCACAGTGAGGGTGATGTAGCACCAGAACAGGCTGCCCAGGGAGGTTGTGGAGTGTCCTTCTCTAGAGACATTTAAAACCTGCCTGGACACGTTCCTGTGCAACTTGATCTAGGTGATTCTGCTGTGGCAGGGAGATTGGGCTAGATGATCTTTATGGTCCCTTACAGTCCCTAACAGTCTATGTGATTCTGTGAAAACACTTTATTACTTAATACACAAAATTAAATACTGTGGATTTCTTGGTGGGATTTTTTTAACATGAACAGGAATGCGTTAGCACTAGTACTGAACAATCTTCTAGAGAATCAATATATTTTCATGAATCATACTTAAAACATTTATGGAACCTGATCTAGCTGAAGATGTCCCAGCTCATTGCAAAGAGGTTGGACTAGATGACCTTTAAAGATCCTCCAACCCAACAGATTTTACAATTCTGTGATAGTTCTTTACAATGTTACTACATTCAATGATTTTCCTAAAAGACTCGCAAATATGAAGAAAAACCCACTGGGAGCAGAGCACAGAGGGTGAATTGCAAAATTATATTTGGTGTTCAATTATTAGTTAAAGGGCAGTTATTTTCCTGGGATTATCATTACTTCAGTAATGTACAACAATGCACGACAACTTTTCATTTGTGCTGTCTTCCTTATAGTTTGTCACACTATTAATTCAGAAAGTACTAAATATTTATATAATACAGTGCAAGATAAATTTATTTATGGAGACTGGAAAAACAAAGACAGACTCCTATTTGCTAGATTTGATAACAGAAGCTATAGCTCACAGGAAAATAGTTATCTTGTAGTGTCAAAGAGCACCCGAGCCATCAGAAATTATAGATATTAAAACTAAAACATTGTTTAGACTTTTGCAATGTAAATTCACTTCCGGGCACATTTTAATTGTCATACAGTATTTCTTCTAAATTTTATTACATAAAGTCATGGACTATTACACCATTGTCATTCGGTTCATTTTGATGAAAAAACAATTACTTATAGCAGATTAATGCAAAGAGTGGACATAATCACAGTAGGTTAGGCTAGAAGCGTATTAGAACAACACAAGCCACTTAAATTAACCCAAATGACCAACATATCAGTTCAAAACAAACATGTGCTTTAATTTGTTACACTGTAACCTTTGCTATATTAGAAATACACTCTGACACAAACACTTCACAAATGTCAGCAGAAAATCCATACTCCATTTCTTCACATTGGTTTTGTGACACAGTGTTTGCTGATATTCGTCAAGGGATAAGTTCCAATTGATTTCCTCCCACTGTTAAGCTTTCCTCTTGTATTATAGGGAATTAAAGGGCAAAAATGACCATTTTTTCTCCAGACCATTCATATGGATATGCTACACTAGGTAATCTTAACTGCTGTGTGGAACTTAAAGGTCAACAGAACCTCACAGAAACAGCTTGAATGGTAACCGTTAGAGAAGTCCAGATAAAGCTAAGATTGAGGAGAAAAATGATGCAAACTGTGGAAGACTTGATGTGGAAGGATACTCTGAAACATTTGTTTCTGTACCTTTTATCTAGATAGTGCACCTGTGTATTTACACACCAAAATGTATTCACTGAAAAAGCTGGATGTAAAGAACTCTTGCTTTACGTAAAAAAATCTCTTAATTTTCTTATCCCATTTTCATCTGTCCCTTTCAAATAGAATCACAGAACATTAGGGATTGGAAGGACCACAAAAGTTCAATCCCTCTGCCACAGCAGGATTACCTAGATCAAGTTGCACAGGAACATGTTCAGGCAGGTTTTAAACATCTCCAGAGAAGGAGACTCCACAACCCCCTTGGGCAGCCTGTTCCAGTGTTCTGTTACCCTCACTGTGAAAAAATTCCTTCTCATATTTATGTTGAACCTCTTATATTCCAGCTGACACACTTTGTTTCTTGTCCTATCATTGGATGCCACCGAGCAGAGCCTGACTCCATCCTCCTGACACCCACCCTTTCCATATTTATAAACACTAATCGGTCTCCTTTTCTCCAAGCTAACGAGACACAGCTCCACCACCTTTCCTCATCAGGGAGATGTTCCACTCCCTTCATCATCTTTGTGGTTCTGTGTGGGACTCCCTCATAGAATCATAGAATCATTATGGCTGGAAAGGACCTCCAGGGTCATCAAGTCCAGCCCTTAAGCATTTCTGTGTCCTTCTTGAACTGAGGGACCCAGAACTGGACACAATATTGCAGATGTGGTCTCAGCAGGGCACAGTAGAAGGGGAGGAGAACCTCTCGATCTGCTAAGCACCCCCCATCTAATCCAAACCAGGATGCCATTTGCCTTCATGCCCTTGTGGCTAAATTGCTGGCTCATGGTCATCCTGCTGTCCACCAGGATCACCAGGTCCCTTTCTCACACCCTGCTCTCCAACAGGTCAGTCCTCAACCTGTACTGGTAGCTGAGGTTGTTCTTGGCACTTTCATCAATATAAAATTTAAAGATTGTGTTTACACTTGGGAGTTTTGAAATGGATGGGAAGATGTGATAAAGACACTTGGAAAATAACACTGAAGACAGATCCTACAGGTGACTAAAGTGTATGAATGTCTTCATTTCCATGCCTATGGATTCAGATATGTGAGCAAGAGCTGTAAACACACATAGGTATACACACATGTGTGCGCTCATGCATGTGCATGTACACCTGAGGCGACTTACTGCGCTGTTTGAGATCTACTCAGAGAAACTCTTAAGAAGCAACAAATGGTTTTGTTGATGCTATATCAAGAAGTGAAGATGATTCTTTCAGAGCACAAACCTCACACAAATCAAGCCATGTATTCCATATGAATATGGATCTTACATGCTAGCTGTTCTTTATTTCCCAAGAAGCAATGTAGTCATAAATTAATACTTATATTTTAACCCAGATCATCACAGACTCTGTGAGTGAAGTTAAATTATACCTTATTATTCCAGAATTTCTGTAGGTAATCTGTCAAGATATTTGTTCTTGTTGACAAAGATGGACAAAGGATATATATGTACTACTTAAATATAGGCTAATAAAGTAATGCTGCCTCTATGTCTAAAACTGATAATGAGAAGGAGCAAGAGGAATATTTAGAGGTCAGTTATGCTGAGATATTTTATCCTGTAGCATTCAGGAGGGAAAAGGATAATTGTTTGTTTCTAAAAATTGCCAGAAATTGGTAGCTCAGGTTCTGCACTCGTCTTTCCTGAAATAGGAACCTCATGTTAGCAGATATGTTCCTTGCTAATTATAGAGATAGCTGTCATAGGTCTGCATTTTTGTATATGATATATTAAAAGATTTGGCTGTGTTGAACACAGATCACAAATAGGAGAGAAAATTTAAGTACTTTCTGCCGATGTACATGTATTCAAAATAATGAACCTTCTGAAGTGATCTGTGATGGGCCGCAGGAGATTTTCCCTACTCCTTGCACAGAATACTTTACATATAAAAAAATATAATGTAAATAAGCTTTGTGAGGAGTTTAGACATAATTTATGGAGAGTACACTAGTCCACGTGACTACCACACCACAGAGTTCTTTCAAAAAACTAAAGAACATTAGCTTCCAAAAGACAACAACAGTCTTAAGTAAGAGACATTGTGCACTTTTGCTTAATGAAAGCCATTATTCTCAATTCAAAATTACAAATATCTTAACAGAATCAAGACATATTCACTGAAAATTAAGAATATATTTGTTTCATTCCTCACAAAAGCAAGTCACATAAGATATGTTGTCTGTTTAAGAGAGGAAGAGATCTTGGTAAAATTCACCAGCTTGGTTGTTAAAAAGTGTGAAGGTTTGGTTGAAAGACTTAAGTATTTGTTTCCTGAGATGTGTATTCCCATATCACTTCATAGACATCAGTGATGTGATACTTGAACCTTTTTGATTAAGCTCCTGTTGAACTTTAGATTGCAATAATCAACAGTCTGTATAATTTAAATTTTAGATTATTTAAGAAGACTTCAGAAGCACAGACATTATAATATGGAGATGATTATTGTCGTTGTTATGAAAGAGGCTGCTAAATCCAGTGGGAATGTTCATCAGTAGACTGTAATCAGCAGAGAATACTTAACTACAGTTATTTAGGTGACATGTTGATGCAGTAGTAGTGGTGTTGAAAGCAGAAAAGTTTCACAAATTAACACATATAGCCATATAAGAAGATATAAAAAGGCATGAGTATCCATGTGAAAAAAAAAAAAAAGTATGTGTCTGTTTATATCAATTTTTTTTTACTATTCACCTACAGAGTCCATTAAACTTAAATTTTCTCCTACTCAAAAGAGAATTTATTACATATCTTTAATTCTGGACAACCAAAGACTTGTGGCATATTTCAGCAGTTTTAATGGATAAACTATACAAAATGAAGTGCATGCAGGGATAATCCTTGCAACAAAAAGATTAATTTTTACCATTATCTTCCTGATTAGATTTGGTATCTCCTGAACCTGAAGAAGATATGTCAGCCCATTTTTTGCCAATTCCATAACCAAACCAAACGGATGCAGCCATTAACAGAAAGCAGACAGATGTGAGTAACTATCTCTAGAGAGCAAAACAGCAAAATAACCGCAGAAGCAAACAAAACAACACAAAGCAACAGACCTGCCCACCATGGGCACAACAGAGAGCAAACCAGCCCAACATTTCAACATCAGGGAAATCAACCACAGTTCATGTCCTGCCGTAGCCACACAGAGACCACCACAAGAAACATCTGAGAAAAAGATAATCTAATTCCTCACCCAGGTGCAATTTGTCCTGTCCTGCTGTCACTGGAAGCTCTGGTTGTCAGAGATAGTCAGGAGTCTTTTCAACAAGAGAGAAATTCTGCAAGATGCATCCACCCACAGACAGATTGACAGCTGGCTCTGCAAATGGGCTCTGTCTTTATACTGAGAGGGGCATCATGGGTGATCACTCCACTCTGAGGTGCAGCCACTCAGGGCTGTTAAGGTCCCTCAAGAGCTTCTCATGAACCTGGACTTCCCTCCTGGATGGCCCTCTGACAACAGAGGGGGCCATCCCCCGCATCAAGGTCTGGTATAGCCTGTGTCTCCACCACTCAGTACCTACTAGATTGCAGCCAGCAGTAGAGCTAAAAGTCCTGCTTGGTGGCAAACACAGAAGCCAACCCAGTTTTGCCCTTAATACCTGACTGGCCTTGGTCCGTTCACCTGACTGTGAGATTCATCCATGTGTTAGCTTTAATTCTCAGCACTTCAGCCTACCGCTTCCTTTGGCAGTCTTCTGCAGTTAACTGGAGTTAACTGGAAATCTGCATCGTACTTTTTGTCTTCACTGTGGCTGAAAGTTTGCCTAGAGACTTTTGAGCCTTTCTTGTAGCTTCCAAATGACTTTGCAGTTTACCATGTTTCTGCAGTTTTTCTTTTAGAAAATAACAGATAATATAATCACAAAGTTTGACTGAGTCTCTGAGACTTCTCATCAGCAGTGTTACAATTACTTAACTGTGTTATTTAGTTGGGTGTGAAAATGAAGTGATCAAAAACTGAAATGATCAATGCAGAATAAATAAAAGCTAATGATCACAGGCAAATTTAGTAGTGGGAAGCACCAGCTAGATAAAACTTGGTTAAAACATAATGGACAACAGATGCTGCACAATCACAATGTGTTTTCTTTCAAAGCAGAAGACAATCAGATTGCAGGAATATTTTTATTTCTGTTTTGTAAAACGACATTGGTAGATCTTACTGAAGGACATTAGAGTTGGTTGTTCCCTCTAACGTTATTGCCTCAATGTATTTAGATTAGTTTGTTTATTAAATCCATCCTATATCTGTGCTAATCATATCTCTAATCATATGCAAACTGCAGGCTGGTACTTGATTATCGTTCCTGATAAGCCACTGCCCATAAAGTGTTAAATTAATATATTTCAGTGGTCAGGCTGGGTATTTAGATCTGTATTAAGGCACAAGCATTTCCTTGATATACACAGAATCACAGAATTATTGAGGTTGGAAAAGACCTTTGAGATCATAAAGCCCAGCCTGTGACCTAACATCACCACAACCTAGACCAGGGCACTAAGTGCCACATCCAGTCTGTCCTTAAACTCCGCCCTGTGCAGTCCATTCCAGGGTCTCATCAGCCTTTCTGTGAAAAAGTGCTTCCTAACATCCAACATAACTCTCCCCTCGTGCAGAGGATTATTGTTGCCAAACCACATAAATTGTTGCCATAGGTTCAATTCGATATTGTACAGGGTAATCAAATGTTCTGAGACAGCATGGTGTTTATAATTTATTACAGATTCCCTTGCATGTATGCACTCCGTGGATGTGCAATTATTTTTAAAGTATTTGCTTTTAAAATAATTTCCTGTAGCCACAATCCAGTACAGAAGAATTAAGAAATATGTACACAAAAAGCTGTGGAACTTCAGTAGCACTACGAGAAGATTAAGACAAGATTAATCAGCTCAAAGAAAGTGTTAAGAATAAATTATAATAGCAATAGTTTATTCTGTTTTCATTGAGCTTTACAGATATAGGCAGGGTGATTCAGTGATTACGATTACCACTACTGGTTTTCATTGTGTTTTCCAGACCATAGGAGATGTTTTGCATGTCTGTCAAGCATGAAGAATGTGATGCTCATCATATTACTCTGAAGGGAGAGTTTTTAGGAAAGAACTAACAAACAAAACACCACAAAGCCTATCTTGAGCTCCTGAGCTTCAGCTGAACCTACAGTGGCTAGCATATTTCCACCTGCAAGCTCTTTGACTAGCTCTCCAAGGATGTCATTAGAAGTACTGTATGCAATGTACGGAAAAGCGAAGAAGCGCACACTGTAGTCTGCAGTAGGCTTTATGCCTTATTTATATAATAAACCAAGTCCAATTACATGTGATGTGACGTGCTTGTGAGAAAGTCTCTGAGCTACACAAAGGATAAAAATATTTTAGAAAGGCGGCAGAGACAGAAAGTCGGTAGCAAATTTCTAACAGCTTTCTGTGTAGTGCAGGCTATTAAAAGTTTTCAGAAAACTCTGACTTTTTCATTAAGATGTGTTCTGTAGAAGGAATGACTAAGTCATGGCAGTTGCTAATGGACCAAACTGATTGCTGATGGGAGAGTAACAGGTGTTGATACCACTGAGGAGTGTGTCAGCATACAAATGTCAAAAGCATGTTAGAGAGCAGTAGTTTTGGTCTTTTCAGATAACACAGCTTTATATCACAATTGAACTAAACTTGGATTTAAACCAAGAAATGAGAATAATTTTAAATTATACTCCTAGTCCAGCTGAATCAGAGCCTTTAACATAAGCTGAAGCATCTCCCTGGAGCAAATGTTTAACTATGGGATTATACATTTAGTTGTTTTCTGTGGAAAAGAGGAGTGGCTGTGCCCTGCCACTGTGTAGCTAACATTGATCATGAACTCACATGGACAGGTTTAGGATGGACTTGTTTGAATACTAAACATATTAAATTTGGCACAGTGATAGAGGACAAGACTACAAATCCTTTGCAGCCCTTGCAAACACTCATCTTTAATTCAATACGTGGTAGTGGTTTTTTTACATGGAAGAATTAAAAAATAAATTCAGCTGAACTTCTGAGTAAAGTTTGAGCTTGTATAGCTGGAGTGAAACTGTGCAGACTAACAGTAGCACTATAAAAACCAAAATTAACTCAATTGCATAATTGTAACTCAGATTAAAGAGTGCTTGATTTTAAAGTTCAAGAAAGTGACCTGCTTATTTAAATAATATTTTACAGCAAGATGACCAGTTGCTACTTTTGCAACAGTAATTTCAAGAAGAGATTATCTTTAAGAGCAGAGTAGGAGAAAGGGACCTGGGGGTCCTGGTGGCCAGCAGGATGGCCAGCAGCCAGCAATGTGTCTTGTGGGAAAAAAGGCCAATGGCATTAGAGGTGAGGTGGTTAGCAGATTGAGAGATTCTCCTCCCTCTCCATTCTGCACTGCTGAAACCACATAGGGAATATTGTGCACAGTCCTGGGCCCCTCAGTTCAAGAAGGACACAGAACTGCTTGAGAGAGTCCTGCACAGAGCTACAAAGATGATGGAGTGGACCACCTCCCTGATGAGGAAAGGCTGAGAGAGCTGGGTCTCTTTAGCTTGGAGAAAAAGAGTCTGAGGGGTGACCTCATTAATGTTTATAAATATGTGAGGAGTGGATGTCAGGAAGGTGGAGCCAGGCTCTTCTCAATGCCATGTAGTGATAGGACAAAGGGCAAAGTGTGTAAGCTGGAACATAGGAGGTTCCACATAAACATGAGAAAGAACTTCTTCCCAGTGGGGGTAAAAGAGCACTGGAATGGGCTGCCCAAGGAGTTTGTGGAGTCCCCTTCTCTAGAGACATTTAAAACCTGCCTGGACATGTTCCTGTGCAACTGGATCTAGGTGACCCTGCTGTGGCAGGGAGATTGCACTAGATGATCTTTTTAGGTCCCTTCCAATCCCTAATTTTCTGTGATTCTGTGTAATAGGAAAAGAAATTACAAACTCTAATTCTATACAGGGTTCATTAAAGTATAATTGAATGACAAGACTTGAGGAATGGTTAACATTTTGGTAGCTTAAAAAACCCCAAGTTTAATATTCATTTGTGATTTAAAATAAGGTTTGCATGCCTTATGCTATTTTAAGAGGAAGGTTTCTTTTTGTTAGCTGATAAATTCTATATTATAGCATTACCTTGACAGAGATAATTTAAAGTCTGTATTTTCATTTAAATAACCAATTACATCCCATTTATGAGATTTATTTAACCACAATTGTTTTTATTGTTCTGCTTAAAATGGTATTTAGGAACCAGATTATGATTTCTCTGCCATGGGAGTTAATTGTGACAGTGCATTAAGAGTGCATTTTATGTTTATAAACAAGGGCATTCATTCTGATTTCATATTTTTTTTCCATTAGGAGTGATTTTGTTAATTGATAACCTTCAGTTACACCATAGCAGATGAGAACAATAAAAGCATAGAATCATGGCATTTTTTTAAATCAGTCGAGCATAATTAATTTAATAAGTTTTCAAAATGTAAAAGCGATTAATGTCTAAGCACAGAAAGTAGTGAATAAATAAACACATATATAAATAAATATATGATATCTAAAACTACTTAATGCATACTTTGTCATTTATGGTTTCCTTTCCGTTATTGTACATCTTAGACAATGAGAATGGAAATGTGCTGTGCATGATTACACTGTTAGGTTTGTGTCATATCAATAACATGTGGTGCATACAGTCTTGTCTGGACAGCAAAGAGCTGCCTATACCTGATATTTTCCATATATCCTGAAAATTTTGGACAGTTAAGTATACAGAGGTGTTCACTGAGGCAATGCATCTAGAATGTGCAGATTCTGCTGTGCAGGTACAGATCCTCTGTGCAGCACCTGGTCTGCAGGTGTGTTACATATATACCACAGGCACACACACTTCACACAGGAAAATCCTACACCAAGCTGCTTTCAACATGATTTAGAACGTGAAAGAACTCAGCAACTACTGAAAACTCTTTTCATAATTAAAATCACAATAAAGACATCTCACTTGAACCCAGATGTTATGAAGATAGGCCAAAACACCTTGATTTATCCAGCAGTTCTTGTACAGCATCTTCCTCATTGCCTCTGGCTCAGCAGCCTTGAAATTGGTGATGGCAAGGTGCAAGTCTTCCATACTACTTGCAAAGATACAAGGCTTTCCTGTATGACATCTTCTGGTTTTCCTCCTTCTCTCTCTTATCCCTAATTTACAGTAAACTATTTTATGGTGCTTAATAATGATAACTTCTGAGCTTCATTTCAGTTTTCTGGGTTACAATGAAGGCATAAGAGAGAAGAGATGCTCAAAATGCACTGCTACTCTGTGTTACTGTCAATAGGAGCAGGTAACTGTAGCTTCAGTACAAAATCAGTTCAAAACTGAGAAATGCTGTAAAAAATATAACTGAAATATTTGGGATTTCTGTATCACACTTTAGGCAAAGTTGTCTTGTTCTTGAAAAGAATATGAAATAACTTCAGAAACAGAAAATATAGGGTAACTGGTTTTTATTATGGATCTACAAATTTCTGAATTAGTGGCTTAAATCTGAAATGATAGACGGTTTTGTTAGAGGAAGTGAGACTCTTGTCTTAAAATATATTGAATTTTTATTTTTGTGAGCTATTTGTTATGCTAGTTGGTAGAAATTTACTGGATTTTGTCAGAAACTAAAAATGAAATTAATCTCTAAATCATGGTGGAAGTATTAAAGGAATGTGAATGAAAATTTAATGAAAATTACAAGTTTACAGCTCCAATTCTTGTTTCTAGTCTGGACTTTACATTTAATTCTACCCATTTATAAACCAGAAAACCAGCTGATTTATAATAAATATTCATCTGATATAATTTACCCATTTATTTGATACATTCAAGTTAAGTTTGGTTTTTTTACTGGAAGAATAAGGTTAATTTTTTAAAAATTAGTTATTCATCAGCATTTAGGTCAATAGAAACATGCAGAGCTTTACTTAGCATATTTAAATATGAATGCCAAGTCTAATGGAGAGGGTTTAGTGACTAATGCAGAGATGTAATCCAACATTTATTTTTAGTTTTACAATATTAACTAAAAAGGTGTTGATTTCACAGCCTTTGTGCTTTCATTATATCAGGCCTTTTGAGATGATAGATTTCTAAATATCTTAGATTTAGACCTGAACATGATCTGTATCTTCCAGTCTGCAATAAAAAGACATATTTTTGGTTCATTCCAGTACTTAATGGAAACTTTTTTCATTTAAATAAACACAATGAAAGATTTTACACAAAATCTTTGCTCCGTAATAACGCAACAGGTTTTAATTTGAGAATGCTAAAATACATTGCATTCCCAAAATGAAACTGCATTTTTGCTTCCAAACACTAGCACAATATTAAGCTTCACATCATGATGAGAGGTGTTAACATTAAGGCTACTTTTCTCTGCACAGACAGATTTCTACATGATGGCCCATTTGCAGTGAACCAAATATCATCATCGTCAGAAATCAGCACAGCAGAACTAGTTCTCTAGGGTTCCTGCACTGGCTCTGCTGTCAGTGGCAGAGGAAATGATGCTTAATTCTGAAATGACACAACAAGAAATTTCTAGATCACTTGCACTGTGATTAGACTTCAACAAATCAGTAGTAAAAGTCTAGGGTTTGCTGTAGGCTTACTTAATTTTTGTAGAAAAAGAATAAAAAATTATTTATTAGTAAAATGAAAGTTATTGTGAGAACTAACTCTCCTTACCAAAATATGGACCATAAGTTCTGGGCTTTGATGCAGATCCAAGTTTTTAATGCCTTCTTAACGGGCTTCTGAAACAGCACTTCACCTATTTTCTGTCAATTAGTTAGGTAATAGGAAGGAATCATGCACATTGACTTTAATAGAACTTCACTCAATCTATTGGCTATGCTCCAGCCAGTCAAACCTGCAGCCCAGAAATATTCTCCAGATGCTCTTTTGTCTTTAAGACGGTAGGTTATTAGCAGGGTTTCTCCCTATACCTGATATTTATTTTTTTAAATATCAGAGGTAATTTGGAAGACATTAGAAAAAAACTCAGAGGGAATGTGCTAGCACAACATTGCTGTCTTAATGTGGAGGTTTATATAGCATTTGGTGGGATTTATCGCATACAAAATCTCGTAGATGAGCAGGTGTACGTGTCCTACACTGAACTGAGATTATACTGTCAGCTGCCATGAATTTGTACCAAGAGTGCAATAAAAATCATAGAATCATAGATCATTATGGACTGGAAGGGACCTCGAAAGATCATCTAGTCCAATCCCCCCACCACGGCAGGATGACCTAGACCAAGTTACACAGGAACACATCCAGGCGGGTCTTAACAGTCTCCACAACCCCCCTGGGCAGCCTGTTCCAGTGCTCCGTCACCCTCACTGGGAAGAAGTTCCTTCTCAGGTTGATGTGGAACGTTCTATGTTCCAGCTTACAACCATTGCCCCTCATCACTACGTGACACCGAGAGATTTCTGTTTGTATGTGTTGCTCTACAGTATTTAACATGTAAAGAATTTGAAAAGTTTTTAATACATGGAAGTGTTTGTGCTAGAGAAGATGGGAAGATGGATTAAGGAATATGAGGGTCCTTCACTGGAGATGTTTAAGGACCGCCTGGATGTGTTCCTGTGTGACTTGGTCTAGGTGATCCTGCTGTTGCAGGGGGATTGGACTAGATGATCTTTCGAGGTCCTTTCCAATCCCTAATGATTCTGTGATTCTGTGAAATCGTAACTCAAATGAGAGCCAGTTTCATGCTGGGACAGACATTCCTCTTCTATGTGTTCTGAGTAATCTAGTGTGGATATTTTTCTTTGTTTATGTGATATCCTAAAAGCGCCACAATTCCTATGAGGAAATTAGTATTTTAATGAATTCTAGACACTTGCCTGAGAGAAATGTGCATTTAGCTATAAAATATGCAAAGATAGCCTCCAATGATGATGGCTTAAATGTTAATGTTCTGTGTTCATTGTACTGGCATTTTAAATAACACAGCATCAGGAGCTTCCACTTACATATGAGTAGCCAAATGTTTTTAACTGACTTGTAGTTTCTCTAGAACAGGACTTTAGCTCTTGAAAATAAAGGCTTTAAAAAGATTATATAAAGTTGTGTGTGTAAGTTTGGGGAAAATGGTGAAGTAAGAGAAGTATAATTTAAATTTTCCTCAAGTGAAAGGACTCAAGTGTTGTGACATATGTCAAACAACACCCCCAACCTCGGTGCCTATTTCGAGGAGTAGAATTTGCAAAGCTAATTCCAGTTTAGAGCAAGGTGAGATTGACAGCTGCAGTAAGTGTTGGGATGCCCAAAACATTCAGCACAAAATGTGGAAGAGAACAGCATTTCTGAAATGCTTTCTTTATCAGGGACTGTGGTCTCCAAAGCTGGAAGGCAGAGCCCTGGGTTTTGCACAATAAAAAGCCAAAAACTCCTAATTGCCAAGGAAGCAGTTTTCTCCTTTCTCAGAAGCTGATGGATTTTGTATTTGCTACTTGTTGGATGAAGGAACAAAACCAAACCAAGAATAATTCTGAGAGCAGTCACTCAAGACAGCATCTTTCATGTCAGACTAGCAGAATGGTCACAATTTGCTTTCCTTTGGCCCTTGCGTCCTTCACTCACAGTGGCACAATTATCCTCATAAAAGATAAAAGGCTGTTGCCTGCTGCGGGTCTGTGATTAGCACAGGTCTGCTATGATGCATCAGCGACAGTCCTAAACTACTCTGTCCTTCACTGGGGGGTTTCAAAATGGGTCTCCTGGAGCAGACATTACAACAAACAAGCCATTGGAACTAACAGTTAAACTTTCTGTTGTCTGTGAACCCCGAGCAAACCAGCTCAGCATAGATTTTCTGCAGAGA
This sequence comes from Rhinopomastus cyanomelas, assembly GCA_013400115.1. Lineage (NCBI taxonomy): Eukaryota > Metazoa > Chordata > Aves > Bucerotiformes > Rhinopomastidae > Rhinopomastus > Rhinopomastus cyanomelas. The sequence goes on from VXBP01005209.1 coordinate 63,665, forward strand.
TTAGTGAAGGAGTCTGCCTTACAGATGCTGGAAGAGGACAGATCTTGAGTAGATGTATATGTAGAGATCAGCTTGGCAAAGGCCATGCACAAAATAGTCATTTTTCAGGTGTTTTTACAGGATACTCTTCAAAATATGAGTCTGTCTCACATATGTGTGGATGTTCTTTTTCCCTCCTATGTCTCTTTTTTTTTTTAAAACATTTGTCCCTCAAACTTCAGCACATTAACAGGAGTCTTTACTTGCTTGGAGCATTCAAGGAAATGTAAGAGAAGCTGTGAAATATGCTCTTTACTGTGATAACTAATTTGCTTAGACCTAAGACAATAACGACAAGTCTAGGGATAATATCACCCCCAGTAATAGACCAGTGATTGATTGATATGTTAGATTAGCTAAAAATAGTGATGGTCCTCACATTTTTCCTCCTACAGCATAGTTGTTAATCTTAGCTGCATTCCAGCCTAGCTCCCTCTCGCAGAAATATTCCAGAATATTTAGAAGTTAGGAAACAATCTTCTGTTCATATCAGTAGGAGAATGTCACCTTTTTCCTGTTAACTGCAGAAAACCAGACTTCTCTCATACAGGGAAACTTTTTTTGCAGGAAAGGAAGGCAAATCTAACACCAGGCAAAACCAACAATGCAATCTGTTTACTTTTTAAGAAAAAATATGTGATTTTGTTCTCGATCTGTGCAAGGAAAAGGGTGCTGAAGATTTCTTGTCTGTTGTTATTATTATATGTTCATTTGCTCTTTGCCTAGTGGAATGTAAATGAAAACTTCTGTTCCAAATTCTGTTTAAAATTACAATGTCCAGGTAAGTAATTTTGTTTGTCTGAAACTGTACAGTCTTCATAGTTGTCTTTTTAGTTTCTGGTTAATATTTGAATCCCTAGCAAGTATCTTTCTCGCTCTGTAGTGAATAAGCTGCGACTCTGTGGAATAACACCAGTACACCACTGACATTTTGTTGATGAAATTTGCATTAAAATGTATTCACAGACAGCCTGCCTTGCAAACGTACATTACTGTAGAATCTTTATCAATTTTAGACACACTCAACCTTTATCATGTATAAAACTACAGAAACATTTACCAAGAACAGTTATCCAAAAAGAGAGAGCAAAAGAAGGTTAAGGATTTTATAACAGTTCAGTTTCCTGTTGTGTCAAGAGTAAGTGAAGAATCAAGAACACAGTAATAAATCCTTGTTTTATTCGTCTACATTTATTTCTCTGTAAATGTCTTATGCAAATGTAGACTGTTAACATGCTCTTCCTTGACATCCCAGCTCATATATCTAGGTGTTTTCTATTCCATCTTTTCTGAGAAACTAACTGCAAAAATGTCTTTTCCAGTTTTTATTGTCACTTCAATTCTCTTCCAGTTAATTATCTTGTTTTCTGGGTTATGCAAATCACCCTGAAAACTAGAATCGACCATCTTTTTTTAGTAGTTATGTGATGTCAATTAGTTTGACAGAGGAGAAACAAACTCAAAGGACATCACACAATAATTGTATGTTATCCAGTTGATCATATTGAGATATCTTCATCTCATGTGATTCAATAATAGCAGTGGGTTTTCTCTCCACTGAAGTGAGATCTACGTTAATAGGAAGTACTTTTAAGGTAACTAATTAAAAGTTAATTGTTTGACTGTAGTATGCTTCAGTGAGTGACATGAAGTCTTGGTGTGCACTGTGAATCCTTTCAATCAGTCCTCCGTTTCTTTTTCAGTCTGAGAAGAAAATAAAGGACTGTGACTCCATTTCATCATGAGGCAATGGTCTAGGTGATCCTGCTGTGGCAGGGGGATTGGACTAGATGATCTTTCGAGATCCCTTCCAATTCCTAGTGTTCTGTGATTCTGTGAAAACAGTATTAATTTTCTTTATAGTCTTCTACTGCATAGTTTTTCATTTGCACAAGAAAGAAAACATACCTGATAGTTTTTTGGTGTCAGGATGGTGTGACCACTCCTAGAAGTGCTGCCTGTCCTGGTACTCATTTTGTGAGGTCAGCATTTTTTAATCCAATATTTATGTGTCAAATACACTATATTTTGTGGTAGTTCTGTAGATTCAGTGGAAACACCTAGCTACTTATTTAACAGTGCCCATATCTGTTGTACATCTGAATTTTACCTTCTCTTCCCCTAAGCCAGCTCAAGTCCTGAAGCTATATGGCTGTGATGATGCATTTCTGAGCTGAGGTGAAGGTCCAAGAGGACTTGTTAATGAGCTCAGGCATGGTACCAAATACAGAAACTATATTTCAGTCTTTTGTGTCTGAATGTTAATTGGATGTATTGCACTGAGTTTTAGATTCAGGTCAGCACTGGTTGGAGGTATCATCAAAATATACTGAGACACAGTGTAGATAGAATGACAGAATCATTTAGGTTTGAAGAACTTTAAGACAATTGAGTGACAACTGTTCTGTTGCACAGTGTTATTCCTGCACAGCTGAGGTGTGTGACTGCCTCTACCTCTTCTGTAGTAAATTGGGACCACTGGACAATACTGAGGACAGCTACAACAGAACAGTTTGCATCAGCATGAAAGGATTCTTGCTCATAAAACAGGGCTGGAGCAGGCAAGTTTCCTACATGGATCCGGTCCTGACTTGTGCTACAGGCTGAACTGTATTCAAAAGTTGTCTGGGACTGTTATTTGCCCCAAAGCATGCTAGAAGCAATTCTAATAAGCTTTTAATGTTAAAAAGATGAGTTCCTGAGTCAAGAAATGTTTCCTCTTCCCTAGTATATTTGTAGGACAAACTATATTCTAGCCTGGCCTTCTTTTACCCCTCACAACTTGCTGCTGCTCAGCTTCTTGCTGGGAGAGAAAAAGGATGTTTTTGGTTTTTTTTTTCTTTTCTTTCTTTTCAAGATAAAACATCATACAAAGTTTTAACCAACCTTTTGAGTGTCTCTCTTTTTTTTCCACCATGGGCAAGATCTTCTTTTCCTACATCTATGTACTTCAGTCTCATACTAATATTATTGCCTGTTTTCAGTCTAAAGAGCTTGATGGCCCCAAAGTCCTGCTTTCCTGCCTCTCTAACATACTCTTGGGGCTAAAAGTCTCTAAATGTCTTGGAACTTGTGAATTTAATCCTTTGTTTGAACACAAAGTGTTTCAGCCTTTTAAAAATATAAATGTTATGTTGACAACTTCTCAGTGCTTTGCTATTCATGGAATGGTTTAAGAAAGTACAATAACAATTATAACTTTTCTTTGTAATTATAAAGAAAAAAGTTCCCAGCTACTTCCTAATGAATCACAACTTTAACCAGTTTGGAGCCTGCAGCTACGTGGATGAGATTAGCTGCTAATTGAAGGGAGGAAAAAATGAGTGAACAAAAAAAGTACTTTTTATTTTAAACTGGCTGTGCCTTGGATCTGATTTCCAGCAAGTAAGTCTCTTTTGTGCGGGTTGCTTTTTTTATTTTCTTCTGCTTTTTTTCCAGAAGTCAGGAAAATAACTGAAATGTGCCACTGTATGTACAACAAAGTGTTTGCATATCTCAGATATTTTTTTTAGGAGGAAAAGTGTGAAAAGTTGACTAAGGCCTGTCTGCTGCTTGCAGGGGCTCAGGTATAATAATTTGTCTTGGTGGTAAATGTCTACTTGGCACTCAAATAAGGAAGGCATCATGGAGACCAGAGTGCATCAAAAGGAAGAAGTAGTCTAGCAAGGCTGAGTGGGACTTCAGGCTTTTGCCAGTACAAAGTTCTTTGAAATTCTCTCCTCAGCTACACAAACTGCTCCAGAGCACCTCTAAAGGTCATAGTTATGAGTGATATTTAGTTTCTGCTGTGGGAGTATATCCCTTAGATGTTACACAGTTCCAAGATCTTGATTCTGACAAAAGTTCTCTTACGGTGTGCAGTGCCAATGCAGGAAGCCTGTGTAGCTTGTACCAGCTGTAAGTGGCTCCTCCACAAAGTTGTGCAGTAACTGGAAAGCTCTGTTCAGATGCTGAAGGAGACAGAAGCCTAACAGCACAATGTGACCCCAAGGTAAAATGCTGTTCTCCTCAAAGAAGCTAATCAGATTCACGGCAAAGCCAAGCAGCTGATGGATCGGTGCTGGTACTAGTGAAATCTGCACTGAATCAAGGTGTGGGGCCAGAGGGGGGGATGTTTCTGTCTCCATGATAATGGGCTCTCTAAATAATGATTGTGCTTCATCATCATCGGAGAGCTTTAAAAGTAAGATATCAGAGAGGTTATCTTCAATTTCTGAGGGTCTCAGTGTGCTTGCTTCTTTTTAATACCTCTGCTCACGGTAAAGGGGCTTTTCATATTTAAAGCAAGTTTCTCCAGGACTGGGATTGAAGATGAAACCTATATACTTTTAAAAAATAGAATATAACTTTCTCTTGAACTGCAGACTACATTCAGAATAAGAGAGTTTTAAATCTCTCTAATTTTTTAGTAGAAAGCTTTTTAGAAGGATCTGCCCCTTTCTGTTTCTATATTTCTATTGTTTTTCAATATTAATGTATTTAACAGATTTTTTGTGTGTTTAGGTGTTGATAGCTTGAGGTTTTATTCGTCGGGCCCTCTTCACAGAAAACATAAGGCCTAATTAACATTCAGCTGCCTTGCTGTAAAGTTGATTAAGATGGTGGATGATGTTTTAGCTGATTGTCGTGCAGTGGAAATGACAGAAATAGAAACTAACTGGGGCTAACTGGAATTTGAAAGTGGGGTTTCTTCCAAAGCTGGCAAATCTTGTCAGTCTCCTGCCTAAAGAGAAGTGCAGCAACATATTTCACAGAAGATAAGATTATGCTACAGGATAGGAGTTACAAGCAGGTGCTCTAGGCAATTGCCAGGTTTTAAATCTAAGCCTATGCAGTTCTTAAAGGCTGAACAAATAAAAGTCATTGCTTGAATGAATTAGAGCAATTAATTTTCTTAGCAAAGCTGTTAAATTAACACAAATATAGGTGGGCGTTACTCTTTTTAATGGATTTGGTGTCTATGATTAAAGTATTATACTTTCAGCATCCACAAACCTTTGTGTGCTGTTTCTAGCTGGGGAGCCCACAGATGTGAGAGGAAAGGAATATTTTTTAATGAAAAAGGTTTTGACTGGAACTTTCTGCATGCCAAGCTATGAGATTTTAATGTATTTCAGCAACATGTTTTTGCTTAAAAATATGACGTGTTTGAACTGTAATAAACTGTCTTTTTTCCATGGGCTTGTACCGAGCCTGCCTTGTCTAGTCCAGTGCTTTTACCTGTACTTCTTGTTACCCTTGAAAATACAATCTGCACTGGAACAGACCTGCACGAATTATTTTTTACTATGAAAGATTTCTCCAGAACTGTACTTCTGAGTCATCCAGGCTCTTTGCATTAGCAAGTATTTTACATATCCTTTGGTCCAAAGAACAGGGGAAGTTATGGAAAAGTCAGGGTATTTCTGCTGCTTATTTTGACATAAGATTGTTCTAAGAATGTGTGTGTAAAGTTTTCAACAGTTTGTGAAGAGTTCATGATCAGAACAGACATGTATGTTGCCTGCTAGTTTGAATTTGCTGTCATTTTCAGATTGCCAGTGTCTTCTGGATGTGAAAATGATGTTGATAGTATATATATGCTGAGATAAGAATCTGCTTTAAAAAGCACCACAAACACAGCTGAACTAGTCTGACTCCTTTGTTGCAGAGGTGGAGCCTTATGAAACTCTGAAAGAAGGACAAAAACTGTTTTATTCCTTTGATATAAATACCAGGATTTCTGACTATGTAGAAAGTTTTGTGTTATGACTTATGTCATCACCCTTACTATTAAACCCTGTGTGAAATCTATTTATGCTTAAATCATTGGTTTCAGGAAAGGATGAAGTTTTGTGAGAGGGAGAACATTAAGTTTAAGCATCTTGTTCCCTTATATCCTTTGACATCTCAGACCAGATATGTAAAACAGCAGTACTTTTGGAATGAGATTCATCCATCATGCCCGCTTTCTCCAGATCAATCTAAAATACAAAAATGTAATTAATAAAAATAATCAGTTATCAAAATCACGATACTCTTACTCTGGAATTTTTTAGTAATATACAATCTACAGATAATACAGGTTTCAAAATATGTTAGTCATTATTTTGATAATGTTCTGCCTGCTCTTGGTTTCCAGTAGATGTTGTTGTCTGGTTTTTTAAGGTATTTTGTTCTTATTTTGTTCTTCTTCAGTAAAAGGTAGGTGGCTACTTCTCAGTACACTTTTCAGGACACAGGCACAGCTACTCTAAGTATCATTTTATACTCCTCGGATGTTTTTTCACTTAATTTCAAATGTATTGACATTGTCTGATCAATTTAATGTCCCTTCTATCACAGTGGGTTACAACCATTGTTTAAAACATGATCAAGGAGGAAGGGGCACAGAGCATTATTCGGAAGCATTCCCTATGATATTAAGTTCGTGCCCATGGTCTCGTTTGTCAGCTTCTGGAATATCTTTGTGTATTTTAGGTATGCATATGCACTATGACAAACTGCATTTGGAAATGCCAAGAAATGTCACTAGTGTTAGCTTGTTAGGCACGGTATGTTAACTTTCTGTCCAAAATGAATCTGACAAATCAAGAGCTTCTCTAAGTCAGGATATGCCAGCTAGATGGATTTGTGCCTGTTACCTCTCTCAGTATGAAGTCTGGAGAGACGGGGATGAAATTAATGCCAAGGCATGTGGTATTTAAAAGCAACGTCGTTATTCTATCATCACATCAACTGGCAGAGAAACGTATAAATTATTTGCGGCATTTATGAGTAGCCACTTGAAATACCTCTGGAAGTTTCTACCACAAGGCTGCCTATTATTCTTATTTAGTTCCTAAGACATCAATTAAGCTTGATAAAGCAGGAAAAATGAATGTCACATTTGGTATACTTCTGGCTGAATGCATTGATTTTTGGCTTCTGAATAGATTCAATTACATGGTGTAATTCAAGCTTGTCATGATTATAATTTTGTTGGATCTCCCCCTCCAATAACTTCTCCATTTTCTAATTTCCCATGGGATGCCAAAGGTCACTATAAAAGCTCCATTTTAAAAATAGCTGGGCATTAGATTTGTAAAAAACACTTAGTAAAAATAATGAGTTTAGTAAATGCACTTGCAAGCAGTTAGCAGAAATCTGGATGCAGCAGGTCTCTGAGACACTTTTGGTGCTGAAGAAGATTGTGGCTTTAAACACCAGTCCCTCACCATTTTACAGAAATCCAGCTTGGAATTAATGACATTCAAGGTCTCCTTTCAGATTCTTGTCCCGGATCTGGCTTCACATATATCCTGCTGATATTCAAGAGTTTTCCTTCATGACCATTTAATTCTAGATATTGCATATGAAAGACAAAGCAAGAAATTAGGCAAAATTATTTACTTTAAGTTACTCTCTGCTGAACGCATGACCAAAAAACCCAGAAAGGAAATAATAGAGAAGCAAAATGAATCTCATTCAGTTGGATTACTTCTGTAAGGCTGTTAAGTAAGGAATTCTTAACAGCCTTATGTCAGGTTACTACTTATTAAATAAATATAACAAGATCATATTCCACTAGTCTACAGTCTTCCAGTTTGGTTTACTAAGACACAGTGAACTGTGTTGAAACTAAAGGGGCCTTGAAACACAGCTTATTTCAGGGGGGGAAAAACCCGTAACAAACCAGTAGAGATAGTTGTCAGAACCTGGAAAATGAGGCTTAATGCAAATTCCATTCCAAAATAAATATTAACCTATCACCTAAGCCCACATCCTCAGCTGCCTTTTGGCTATCATTAAGTGGAATCCCCTGCTCCGAGGCTCATCCATCACCTCCTCATCTTCATGTAAGGAAAAATTTCCAAGTTATTAGTGACTGAAGGTTTATGTTGGGCAGGAATCAAAAAGGGTAGCACAAAGGTTTTGAGAAGCCAGCTGGCTAGAGACTAATAACTTTCTTCTTTGCCAGAGAATTCCCTTCTCTGTCAGAAAATGGTGCTCTGAGCCTTCACTGGGAGTCTGACAGCTTAACCTCATCATCCAACGAAAGACTTGTCTGCCAAACCTTGTCTCACAGACAGGAACCGGTAGAGATAATGTGACAGCAGGAAGAGATGCTTCCACCAGAGAGGCCTGTTCTGGTTAGGACTGTGCATTCCTGAAAATCATGTGTACTAAGTGAGTTATGAAAACCTTGGGCAGCATGGAAAAGGTGGATATGGATCAGTTCTTCAGTGCCCTTTCCATGAATAAGCAGTTCAAAATGGTGAAAAGAAGGTGATATTTATGCAGTAAAAACTTGGTCCTGCAGAGCACATGAAACATGATGTCATCACTGGCAGCCACTGTCAAAGGCAGAAAACCATACTGGATTGGTAAACTAAGTTTCAGTACATCACAAGTTTCTTGTGATCATATGAGCATGCTTCCTACCCCCAAAATACAACAGAAGTGTGAACACCTCAGGTACAATCTGCTGAATATGTCCATTGTTTTTTTTGCATAGGTGGCATAAGAGGGAATCCATGGTAAAGCCTCTGAAGCTGACTGGGGGATACACGTTGCTTAACTACTATATTGACCTGGCTGAGTGGCAGCACTCAAGTTTTGCAAGTGTATGTGCATTAGGAGACACCTAGACAGCAGCAGGCCCATGTGCCAGAAGGCCTACCTGACACTGTCCCAGTGGGCAAGTTGCCCATCTTAGATCCTTTAATGCCTTGAAGTAATGTTAGAGGACTTGCACAAATTAGTGGGGCTACTTCCCCAGAATGTCTTTACAGCCCATTCTACAAGACTAATCGAGTCAAGACAACTTCTTCTGGGTTCATTTGTAGCATGCTTCTTGGGGTCATCCCTTGAGCCACAGCTTGCTCACGACCGATTTTCAACTGTGGCAGACTATGTCATAGCAAATCACCTGTGTTCTTCGGGATGGTTGTCTGCCCTCGTTTCATTAAAATACATTTTGATTAATGGGGCTACTTTAATGAAAATTATTTAGATAGCATGCAATCCATTTAGGTAAGAGGCTTCAGTGCTGTAGGCTGAGGGTAATGAGAATCTTTATAGCCTTAACAGAGCAACACAAGCAACAAATTAATACAAGTATTTTGTTTCATATAGTGGTTTTGTGGGGAAAAGCTTTTTGGGATTTAGCTGGCAGGAAACAAAAGCTAATCTTTTAATTTTAAGATGTAACAATTAATTGTTTTAAATGAAAATAAATTAACATTGTTGAACCTTACTGGTACCTCACACAGGAAACCTAATTTAATCCAAGAATGACATGGAGAAGGGGAAGTAGGAATGCATACTCAATATTCCTCATACTAGAACTATGAGATCCAATTAAATCTGCCTTTAGTGGGTTTTAAAGAAACCCATGAGTGTTTCTTTTTCATACAAGATGCAACTGAGTAATGGGACTCATTGCTACAATACATTTTGGATATCAAAAATAGAAATTGGGTTAAAAAAGAGACATTTAAGAGAAATGGCTTTGTCTGCCTGGGGTTATCAAACATTGTCATCTAGCTGCAACCACAAATTATAGAAAGTAAAACTGTGTTGCAGGGTCACTTTCCTGTTTCTTTTTCCCTTCCCTTAAGGATTCCTACTGATTTCTATCACAGACACAATACCAGATTGAATTAACTTTGGAGCTGACTCAACATCAGCATCTTCACTTTATCCAAGGATGAATCCCTTATTGTCATTACAGTGCTATACTACATGGTCCTGCTGTAAGTTGAAAGAGTCCTTTCAATATTGTTGCTGCCACTGCCATTGGGGAAATGAGTCTGCTTCTCCTTTCCCTCTTGCCTCTCCCTATGATCCTGTAGGTGCCCCTGAACCAGGACCCTGCAGGCTGCATAGCCACATTGTCTATCAGGTCATCTGATGCATGGGACTAAGAAAAAATTCTGACTTAAAAATTGGTTACTTTTCAGAAAATCAAATCAGCTGATCTGTTTTGCAGTGTGGTGGCACAAACTTCAGGGCTGACAAAAAGGGTAATGGAAGCAAAGGGTTACTCTTTCCAAAGATTATCAACCCCCAAAAGTTTATGTTTTTCTGTAAAATATATTTTTGTGCAGCAAATTATTCTCCTTGTACCTGCTCTTTTAAACTTCATCCAAGAAATATTTTTTTTAAATTGGAACTATTACTTGGGCATACTCTGACAGGTACTTTAGTAACAGTCTCTACCATTTATTCTGTATTCAGCTGAGAGTTCTCTGATGCTTTCAAAGTAATTCTTAAATTCAACATTTAATTGCCTCTTGCTCTAACAGCTTGCAAATACTCAGAGTATATTACAAGTACTATTTCCAAAGTAATGTTAGATTTTTAATTTCTTTCTCAAATCTTCATATAATTTACTTAAGTCTTTAGTGTAGATATGAACAATGAAAATTAAGGTTGCCAGTTTGTGTCTTTTCTGACAAAATTCAACACATTTCTGCTATGCAGCAGCCACCATTCTCCCATACGGTATGTTCAGAGTTGGCATTTCCAAACTCTGTGAAGCAGCATAAGTCACCTTTTTCACCTTGGGTCCCCATCTTGACTTACGGTACTAGCCTGCACAACTGCTTGTGCATCCTTAGTGACATGACAACTAGGCTGATCTCTGGCCTCCAGTCACTACCCTGGCATGGTGGGACACTAAAATGATTTGTGTATCTAGCCATATGTGATTTGCCTAAGATTGTTTGAGAGTGCTGTAAGCATGCAAGACCTAATCTAAAGCTCTAAAAAGTCTCTATTCTTTCTCTACACATATGTGTTGAAATTATATTAATTTTAAAAGTTAATGCTTGTCATAAAATGACTCAATATTTGGATCCAAATGATATCTATGTTGGGTAACTTGAAATTTAACCTCCTTCCTTTATAAATTCATATGCTGTTTATACCCTGCACCACACAGCCACTCACATACTTTTATCCCCAGGGCAGAAGGTAGAACAAAAAGCTTGAAAGCAGACAAAGAAGAGAGAAGGTTCACTCACTGATTGTGCTCAAGGGCAGAAGACAGACTAGACTTGGGAGAAAGAAAATAACCAGTTTAATTTAAACAACAAAGCCCACCACCATTCAACAATAGGACAGATACAGGTGGGTCTTAATGCACTTTCCCCTCACTTCTCTCTTCTTCCCCAGCCCAGTTCTGATACTCCAGTGACCAGTTCTGCAGTTCCTTCCTCCTTAAGGAGAAAACGTCTCACAGTCTGCACTCTTGGCTATGTGGCATCACTGAGACAGTCCTCCATGAACTTCTCTGACTAGCATGAGGGTTTCTAATGGGCTGAAGTTCTCCTGGTGATCTGCTGCTCCAATGCAGGTCTCCCTCAAACTCAGAGCCTCTCTTAGGATCAATCTCCTGTTTCAGCATCTTCACCGGCTGTAGGCACTCTTCTCCACCTCAGAGGAGAAGCCTGTCCCCTGACCAAAAATGAAAGGGAAATGGCTACTCTGTCCTGTCTTCCCCACTCCTTCCTCGCTGACTCTGACCTGGGTGTCCTCATGGTTATGTCTCTCTTTTCCTACTTCTCCCCACAAACCAGAAGAGCTGTGAAAACAAAAGGCTTAAAACCCAACAGGTTTTCACTTCTTAAATAGGTTTATTTACAGAGGTGCTGATTGGCTCAGCTTTGGCTCACAACCCAGAGATGAGTCTGACTCAGAGCTGGGCACATTTCATGAAGTTTCTTACAGAGGTCACACCAGCACCCATTCCCACATGACCAAATCCCCACCAGACACTAATCCAACACAGATATAAATTCATACTGCTTAATCAACGCTATCCAGGACTACATAAATAACAAATGCACAGATTGTGCACCTTGTTGATTGCAATGATATTTTTAAAAGTCATATCAATAATTACATTAATTAAATCATTCAGTGTCAACTTCTTATTGGAAAGCCTGAACATCACCGAATAATTGCCTGGCAGGCACTCAGAAAACAGCTCATGGTGACCAAACTGCTCTGACATTATTTGTAACGTCCCTGTATCACTCATCATCCAGTGTGTGTGTAGTACACAGTCACAGGTTCCAATCATGTTCTCTGTCTACCTGTCTTTGGGGCTTTAAGAATTAAATTATGAAATGAGTGGTGCAAAAAGAAGCTTGTTCAGTTTTGTTCCACAGTTGGTCAGAAAATGTACTATTTATAAGACAAAAACTACATCCCAACCACATAAATCTGTTTATTCTGTTATACTGTACCATTCTGATAAAGGCATAGAGCTGACAAGAGACAGTATTTTCTCCATCTGTTCATCTATCAACTCTTGCTTAAACATGAAAGATTTGCCCTTACATAGCACCACAAAGACAAAAATAAACACAATTTATATTTATCTTAAAATGTGCTAATGACTTGATCCTGGATACATGGAAACAATACTCTGCATATTAACTGCATGGCTATGCTAAGTATGTGGACAGTGATTAACACATCTCTGTCTTACCTGCTTTAGAAATCCATGCTCTACGGCTGCTTCGGCTTTTGAGTGCACTGAAATTGATAAGAAATGAAAAGCAGCAACCTGCCCTCCATGTCAGCAGGGTTTTGTCTGGTTGAGCCTGCTGTGGGTTTTTGTGAAGGATGAATAATTCTGGTTGAGAAGCAGAGTAGAGGGAGTTGTTTTTTGTAGTCGCCAGCAGGTGAAAAATGTGATGAATGATCGCCTCTAAGAACACAACAAGAACTCTGGAGATAGGAGTTCAAGTCACTCACTTCCTTGCGCTCTCAGTTCTCCATTTGTGTAAAAGGATAAGCAACATTTTCTTTCACAGCAATTTTACAAGGATAAGTGTGACACTGCATAACTCACCCACAGGCAGCGACGAGTGCTGTGTTAGGGTAGAGATGAGTAAATGCAGCTGGCTTGACAGAATTGTATGGAAAATTATTTTCTTCTTTTATTTTATTCCCAGTCTTGGAAGGTGTGTGAGCAAGGGGCTCTGAGTAATTGGAAACAGGAATCAAATGCACCCATGACAGTAAGAGCTGCTGGTGCTTATCATCCAGAAACTGCTTTTCTAGGAAGAGTGCAAGAAGCCCTATCAACTTAATGGCCTTAAAACTGAAGTCAGGTACTGTAGATGGGGAATGAAGAGGAACAACCTTGGTAATACTTCCTAAACATAGGTTCTACTGGGGGGTTCTCCAAGCTTTATGATTTTGCCGTGATTCCACAGCTGACTTTACATCCTGCTCGTTTAGGATGGAATGTTTTTGCCAAAATAAACAGGTTTGCTTTAAAACAGAATGGCTGGCTAGTCCTGGATGCACTTTAGTGGCTAACAGTCAGTAATAAGAAACTGAATAAGAAAACTTCTGCCATTATATCATATTGACTTTGCTTCAAAGAAGGAACAGTCCACATGCAAAGGAAAAGACAAAAGGTATTTATAGTCTGAAATATCTTTAATATTTTCTTTAGGGAAAAGTACTGTGTACAATGGAGGAATGTGCTATGAAATTAAGCATTCTGACAAAGAACTTAGACATGTCTATAACCTCAAAAGGAGAAACTGTGGGCACTAGGGGCTAGAATAATAATGTCTTTTTCTTTGTTTTCTTTTTAAAATTATTGTTATTGTTATCCTTTATTTCTCAATGATAAGAAGTGCTGAGATAAAAGTGCTTTTAATTTATATTCCCAAAGCCAAATCTGCTTTTTCTGTGACTTTAACTCTCCCCATTTTTATCTCAGTCTATAAGTTCTTTGCTATTATTTTGTCAATTTGTCACCCTGAATTGTGGGAGAGAGTGAGCAGCTTGGTGGGCACTTGGCTCTTGGCAAAGGTTACCACACCACAGGACCACATAACCTCTTGGAGGGCATTCTTTGGCACAGCTTTTGTTATCCATTTGCTAAAGGGGTAACAAAATGAAACAAAGTCCCTGCCATGAAGGAGGTCAGACTAGATGATATAATCATCCCCTTGGCTCTAAGCTTTGAAACTGTGAAGCCTATTAAAGCTTTGTGTGCAGCCTGTAAAGAAGACAAAGTTTAACCTATGACCTCAACTATCTCAAAGTTTTTATATGATTAGAGCTGTTTATGGTTTAATGAGAAACTTGTTAATCTTGACAATTTCGTGTAGATTCACTGGAAGAGCTACCCATGCTGTGGGGGAAAAGGGCTAAGTGGTTTAAAGGTTCAGTCTTAATGAGGAGATAGGCACATGAATGAACTCTTTGGGAACAGACTTTCTGCTCTGTATTTGTACATAGAATAGGAAATGGAAAGCTGACCCATGACCAAGGTTTTAACTGCTTTTGCAATGCAAACTACTAGTTCTGTAATGATTAGTCTAATCAAGTCTAATTTATTATCTATATCTCCTGGTTGTGTGCCTTAGTACCTGTGATCAGAACACCAAGGTCTATGCCACAGAACCTCCAGATTTTAGCCTATCTCTACAGAAATAACACTATGATGACTATTGAGACTCAGAAGTTTTCCAACATCATCTACTCTACCTATATTTCACAAAAACCTTTATATACACAGAATCATTTAGGTTGGAAAAAACCCTTGGGATTATCAAATCCAACTATCAACTCTACTCTACAAAGTTTACCCCTAAACGATGTCTGCAACACCCCATCTAAATGACCTTTAGATACATCCAGGGATGTTGATTCAACCCTCTCTCTAGGCAGCCTGTTCCAATGACTGACTACTCTTTCTGTGAAAAAATGTTTCCTAATGTCCAGCCTAAACCTTCCTTGCTGCAGTTTGAAGCCCTTCCCTAAAGGTATTAGAGAAACACTTGTTTCTTATACACACACACACACACACAGTGACTGTGTGTGTATATGAATGACAGAGTTGAATAAGCTTTAGACTCTTTAGAAACTAAGTCCATTAATAGCAGTTTCTTTCACTGTTTTTGGAGTCTCTGGTGAATATGAAGAATACTTTTGCAATATTCAAAAAGATGTAAATAAAAAAACATACATGCATACACAGCATCACAGTGCTCGCTGGAATACAGGTGGTTCCACATAAATATGAGAAAGAACTTCTTCATGATGAAGGTGACAGAACACTGGAACGGGCTGCCCAGAAAGGTGGTGGAGTCTCCTCTGGAGAAATTTAAAACCCACATGGATATGATCATGTGTGACTGAATCTAGGTGATCTTGCTGTGGCATGGGAGATTGTACTAGATGATCTCTTGAGGTACCTTCCAATCCTTAATATTCTATGGTTCTGTGAAATTATTTCACCATACATCCTATTTCACCATAGATCCTCATACCTCTTGAGCTCGACCGGGAGGATCTGGCAGTGCTTTGGGGGAGCACGACAACACAAGCAATTAAGTGTTGTTGAAGGCTGCCTCCATAGAATTATTAAGGATCGGAAGGGACCTCAATAGATCATGTAGTCCAATCTCACTGTTACAGCAGGATCACCTAGACCAAGTCACACAGTAATATATCCAGACAGGTTTTAAACATCTCCAGAGAAGGGGACTCCACAACCACCATGGGCAGCCTGTTCCAGTGCTACATTACTCTCACTGAGAAGTTGTTCCTTCCTATATTTACATGGAACTTCCTATATTCCAGCTTGCATCCATTGCCCCTCATCACTAGATGACACTGAGGCTCCATCCTCCTGACACCCACCCTTCACATATTTATAGACATTAATAAGGTCACCCCTCAGTCTCCTCTTCTCCAAGATAAAGAGACCAGCTCCCTCAGCCTCTCCTCAGAAGGGAGATGCCCCACTTCCTTCATCATCCTTGTTGCTCCACGCTGGACTCTCTCCAGCAGCTCTGTGTCCTTCTTGAACTGAAGACCACCAGAACTGGACACAATACTACAGATGTGGTCTCACCAGGGCAGAGCAGAGGGGGAGAAGAACATCTCTACATCTGCTAACCACCTCCATTCGGATCCACCCCANCAACACTCTGCCCTCATCCATCCACCTCGTTATGCCCTCATAAAATCTATCAGGTTAGTCAAGCATGACCTCCCCTTGGTGAAGCCATGCTGACTGCCCCTATTAGCTCTCTTGTCCTTGGTCTGCCTGGAAAGCACGTTCAGGACAAATTGTTCTATCACCTTTCCTTGGATGGAGGTGAGGCTGACTGGTATATAGTTAGCTGGATCTTCCTTCTTACCCTTTTTGAAGATTGGAGTGACATTTACTATCCTCCAGACTTACAAAGATGATGGAGAATGGCTTAGCAATTATTTCTGCCATCTCCCTTAGAATGCGCAGGTGCCTCCATCTGGGCCCATGGATTGATGTCCATCCATTTTGTTCAACTTATCCCTAACCCAGTCCTCATCAACTAAGACAAGCTCCTCTATTGGCTGGACCTCTGGAGCCTCAGCAGTGTGGGGTTTGAGATCAGGACAGATGTCAGAAATATAGACAGAGCCAAAAAAGGTATTCAGTATCTGCTTTCTCTGTATCCTCTGTCTCCAGGGCACCCGCTTCATTCAGGGGTCCTACATTGCCTCTAGGTTTAATTTTACCTGCAATGTATATGAAGAAGTCCTTTCTGTTGCCCTTGACCTCTCTTGTGAGGTTTAATTCCAAGAAGGCCTTGGCTTTACTAGTTTCATCCCTACATTCTCTCACCAAAATCTTATCATCACCCCAAGCCACCATCTCCTCCTTCCTTGACCTATAGTCTTTCTTCTTCCTCTTGAGTTTGCCCAGCAGCTCCCTGTTTAACCACGCTGGTCTTCTGGCTCCCTTCCTTGACTTCCTACCTGTTGGAATGCTCTTATATTGGGCTTCAAAGAAGTGGTTTTTGAATGTTAACCAGCTATCTTGGGTCCCTTCACCTGCCAGTACCCTGTCCCATGGGATTTCCCCTAGCAATTGCTTGAAAAGGCCAAAGTTGGCCCTCCTGAAGTCCAGGGTTGTGATTCTGCTAGGCGTTCTATTCCTACCACACGATGCCTTGAGCTCCATTATCTCATGGTCACTGTACCCAAGGCTGCCTTCAACCTTCACTGCTTTAACCAGACCCTCCTTGTTGGAAAGTACAAGATCCAGCTGCACTCCTCTTCTAGTGGGGTCTTCCACCATTTGCATCAGGAAATTGTCCCCCATGCACTGGAGGAACCTCCTGGACTGCAGATGGCTGAGTAGGTCTTCCAGCAAATATAGGTAGTAGTTAAAATCCCCGATGAGAACCAGACCCACAAACTCTCTGCTGCTACAGACCCACAAACTCTCAACTCTCTCTCTTCATCCGCTCCTGCACAGAACTCAATACATTCCAGTTGCTCTCTCAAGCAAAGAACAACTCCATCACCTCGCCTTGCTGACCTATCCCTTTTGAAAAAGACACAGCCTTCCATGACCACATTCCAGTCATGCGAGCTGTCCCACCAGTTCTTTGTGATTGCCACCAGATCATAATCACCTGACTGGACACAGATTTCTAACTCCTCCTGCTTATTTCCATGCTGCATGCATTGGTGTACAGGCATTTCAGGGACCCGAGCTGAGCACTCCAATTTCACCCTAGGATGGTGAGAGGCCACCTGGTTTTCATTAACACTAGAGCCCCAAAACCCTACCTGTAACACCAGTCTCATAACCAGGCATTAATGGACTGAGTCTTTCTATTCCAGCCCATGTACTCACCCTAAAATGGAAGTAATTTAGTAAATACAATTTGTGTCCCAGACATTCTTTACAAAATGATTCAAGGCCTTGTATTCTTTCTTCATTCTCAGGCTACAGCATACAGGTTCCTCCCCACCTGTCTCGAAGGTCAGCAGTGGGTAATAGTCAGCTGATCTCACCAGGTTAGGGAGCATCCTAGTGATATCCTTGATTCTGACTGGAGGTGATCTGCAGAATTCCATGTGATGAGGGTCAGTTCTGCATATTGGGCCCTTAGTCCCTTTCAGGAGTGAGTCTCCAATAACTAGGACCCTTCTGTTCTTTGTGGAGGAGGCCATCATATTATTAGAAGACCTCCCGGATTTATGTGACATTGCTAGGACCTTCAGTATGGGTTCTCTGTCCTCTATATCCTTATTAGACCAGCTGTCTTCCAGTAGGGACTGATATCTATTACTCAGTGGTAACTGAGAAGGTGAGGTAGGCAAGAGCAGTACTCCCATTCTGCCATGGCCCTTCACTTTGCTCCATTTACCCCTTCTACTTGGGCTGCTTCTTCCATCTGAGAGGTGCAGGGTAGTTGGGATCCTTGTTTCTGGCTCTTATTTGGCTGTTGTCCACACTGGTTCCACCAGCCTACCTCTATTTTAGCCTCTCCAGTTCTCCTGAACCTTTCTACTTCTGCGTGTAGCTTTTCAACCTCATCTTGCAGAAGTGACACTAGGTTAAGCAGATAATCTACCTACTCGCACCGTACACAGCCAGCAAAACTTGAAGAGTGTTACATTCCTGGCAGCCTGTCACCTGCACTGCCTCATCTTGTTGAGAGACCTGTGTTGGAGTTCCCTCATCCATATGCAGTGGTGACCATATCCTGGTCTTCATCTGCTGCTGCATTGTTGCCGTTTTATTTTTAATCCCCCCCTCCCCCCCCGGTGGCTGAAGCAGCTAAAGTGGCTGAAACAACTGAAGCGGTTAGCGCTCTCACTGCTTCGTGTGGGCTGAGTGCGACTCCCGGTTTCACCTCCCTTAAAGATGTCTGGGTCCACACCGAACAGTGTCTGCCCAGGAATGCTGCGAGAGTAACCAAACCCCAGCAGCTGCCTCCTGGCTCCCCCAAGCTTTCCTGTTCAGGGAACTCCCAGTTCACCCAGAAACCTTGGTAAAACAGTGTTTGGGGACCAGCGCTCTCGCTGCTGCATGCAGTCTGAGTGCAACTTCTGCTTTCACCTCCCTCAAAGACCAATTCCTGCTATTGATCAGAGCAGCACAGATGTAGTCTGAAATTTACTCAGAGCTCTAAGTGTGCGAACAAAGAGGAGACAGCACGTGTGTGTAACTGGAAGCCTCACAGAGCACAGAAAGGGGAGAGAAAACCTGAAACTGAAACAACAAATCTGAGTTACTGGTGTTGGGACTCTATACGTAAAGAAACATCCTAGCATTTCTGGACCATGACACAGTTGCAGACTGGAATATATATTACAAATTTAAAATATAAGATATCTGATTTGTGATATAGAAGCAAATAAAGGACTTTGAGAGACACAGTGCTTTCAGATGGAGTGCTTATTTTTGTCCTCAAAACTACCATACTCTCTGTCCATTTTTTTCTAACCCTGGGGCTTCTAAATGCAGTATGAAGGAGATGAGATATGCTTGTAAAATAGAATCATCCTTGGGCATCTGAAGAAACAGTCAGAGACCAGCTATCAATTCCCAACATAAATATTGGGGAACACAAGAATGACATGCTGGAAAACATGACCATCTTATTAATTGTACTAAATACTATATGGAATAATTTATTACCTAAAAATTAACTCAAATTTAAATAAAGAATAGTAAATACATATATTTAACTAGTTTCTTATTAAGTAGAAGAAACCTTATTTTCACAACTTCTATGCGGAATATTAAGGTAGCCTTTCTTTTGAAATTGAATAAAAGATTGGTCTCTCCTGGTTGGAACCTGGTGAGAGATAAATTTAAAGATCTTGATAAATCTGTTGCACAGTCTGGGGCTCTTCACTGAAAATATACTATTGTCTGTGTTTAAGATTTTGCGAATTGGCCTCTTTATTTGATACAAAAATAAAATATATGATTAGTGATAGTAGAAACCTATTATTATCTATCATTTATAATGTAACTTGGCCATACTCAGAACTGCGGAGAGATGACATGCTGTAGTCTACATATTTGGAGCTGCAGTATGGGGTAACCACAACAAAATTTGCCTGAATTTAATATGGTCAAATAACCAAGTCCTTCATGTGGTTGACTATAGGAAAAAAAACCATAACCAACAACCCCCCCTAAAACAAACAACAAAAGAGAAAGTAAAATCACATTTACCATAAAGAACAATTGATTTACCTAATAAATGTGAATCATTATGGTAATCTTTTGACATTATTTTTTCATACAACCCACTTTTTTAACGAATTATCTTTTTGAAAATATTCTCTACCATTATTCTTATTGCTACAGAAATGCAGACAAAGCAGTTGTTATGAATTCATCAAATGTCATTAAAAAAGTCGGTAAGAAAGCCTTTTAATTTAGAGTGAGGAAGCTGAATTAAGCATCAGAAATCACTTACACTTAACAGTAGACAGAAAAATAACACAGAGTTTGCATCCATATGCTTTTCAACTTCACTTCAAAACTGAAGTGTTTAAAAGGCACTTTAAAGTTCCATTCCAGCACTCTGCAATGTAAGCCTTTCTGGCACAGACAGATACCACTACTTTGAGATTCTTGACAAAGACTGAGCCCTACACGAGCATTTGCTTTACATCAATCCAGATACATCATAGAATCCTAGAACTTTTTGATTGGATATGATCTCCAGGTTTGAGTCCAACCATTAACCAAATTGTGCCAAGCCCACTGCTACACCTGTCTCTAAGCTCCAGATCTACACAACTTGTAAATACATCCAGGAATGAAAAATCAACCCCCTCCCTGGGCAGCCTGTTCCAAGGCCTAGTGACCCTTTGCATGAAGTAGTTTCTCCTAATGTCTGACCTAAACTTCGCCTGGTGCAACTTGAGGTCATTTCTTCTTGTCCTATAGCTGCTTTCTTGTGAGAAGAGACCAACACACACTTCTCTAAAACCTCCCTTCAGGTATTTGCAGAGAGCAATAAGGTTTCCTCCGGCTGTCTACTTCTGTTCAGACTGAACAGCCCCAGTTGCCTCAGCCACTTCTTATAAACCTGATTCTCCAGAACCTTCAGCAACCCTGCTGCCCTGTCATTATAATGATTATATTATACAGAAGCTAAAGTAAAAATCACAGGCAGAACACATACCTATGTTCTAGAACATCTGCTATTCAGGAACTGAGGAATACAGTTGGAATAACCCAGCAATAAAGAAAACAGAATCTGCAATAGAACAAATAATATGAGGGCCCTGTTTCTCAATGTGTCACTTGCTTCATGCTTTTATTCCCAATGGAAATATTCTGGAGACAGTAGCCTACAGGAAGAAGCAATAATTTTTTTTTTAATCTTTAATTAGAAGATAAAATAAATGATTCTTCTACCTGATATCATATAACAACCTGTCTTGAAAGAAGAACTTCAGAGGTAGTAAAGTCTCTGAAATGTCTTTTATTTCGAACTGGAACATAATGAACATAAGGTTGATTGTCATGACTTCCCAGAGCTAATATCTGTGATGGAGACCTTCTGAACTCAACAAATACCTCTACTACCTAGGATTAAGCCACAAATATCAGTACTGCAGAAAAATTCATTTCACTGTATCACAGTAGTGATCCTACAACAGCAAGACCACATAAATTTGGTAAAGCTAATCACAGTTGAGTTTGCCCTTTTCATAGGGAGGTAGAAAAGGCTTGACTGTATAAAACCACTTTTAATTAGCACACTGTTAAATTATGTAGCCAGATGTACTACTGCAGAAAGTTAACAAGCTCCTGTCTAATAAGTGAATAATACATTCCATAGATTATTTTAAGTCTCATATACAAAGCTTTAATAGTAGGAAAAAGTTTCATGCTATGATACTTGGAAAAACCTGTAGTCTAGACTCTACCTGTATTTTACCTATATATTCTACTCACATTCAGAAAATAACTAACTTTCTTTCCTGGTTTATTGATAATCTGCTTTCGCTGATTTGCAAGGCAATAAGCATCATTAACAAGTCCATGGGCCCTGATGAGATGCACCCAAGGGTGCTGAGAGAACTGGCTGATATTATTGCCCTATTATTGCCCAAAGATTTATCATCTTTGCCAAATTGTGGCAGACAGGAGAGGTGCTTGAGGACTGGAGGAGAGCCAATGTCACTCCAGTCTTCAAAAAGGGCAAGAAAGAAGTTCCAGGAAACATAGACCAGTCAGACTCACCTCCATCCCCGGAAAAATGATGGAGCGGCTCCTGCTAGAGGGCATCTCAAGGCACTTGGAAGAGAAGGTTATCAGGAGTAGTCAGCATGGATTTATGAAGGGGAAGTCCTGCTTGACTAACCTGATAGCATTCTATAA
>VXBP01005209.1:89615-129193 GCA_013400115.1 Rhinopomastus cyanomelas
CCACCAGGATCCCCACATCCCTTTCTCCTACACTACTCTCCAACAGGTCAGTCCCCAGACTATACTGGTACCTGGGGTTGTTCCTGCCCAGATGCAAGACTCTACACTTACCCTTGTTATACCTCATTACATTTATCTCTGTCCAGCTCTCCAGTCTGTCCAGTCTCCAGCCTGTAGTAATAGGCATAAATATTCTATATCTTCTTATCAGTGTAGGCTCATGTGACTATCCTCTCAGATTTGCTTTTGGGATTTCCAAACTCTTCATAATTTCCTAATGCATCCAACACTGCCAGGAATTTACTAAATCTACATATGTATTGCTCTTTTAAGAAGCATATTAATTTCTATTATACTTTTAAAAGACTCTTTTTAATATCCTTCATTTTGATGGTAGAAAACTGCTTAGTGATTCCTTAGCTTGATATATCATATCTCATAAATCATCAAGAATAGATTAGATGCTACAAATGCAAGCTAAAAAATAAATCAATAAATCAATCATTTTCATTTATTACTTTTGCTTTTTTCAATTTTAACCTTTAAAACATTCTTCATAAAATTTCTACTTTTCCTAATTAAGAAATATAAAAATATTAGAGCAAAATCTTGCCTTATTATTTTGAACATTAATTATATTCTTATCATGGGTTTTGTCAGAATTCTCCTGCAATTTTTTTGGTCAAAACGTATAGACTATGTGTAACTTGGGTCTTTTAAAGACTTATATTTGCATAACACAACCACAGCTGATTTTGAAATATGCTGTTACTTAGTAGATACTGGCAACATTGTGTTAGTATCAGAAAATAAATCACCCTCTTTTGTGATGTTTCTCTACCCAATTCAGAAAAGTAACTTTGTGTTCTTTGAATTCCAAAGCCTATTCTATTTGTATTTTCTTACTTGGAGTACTGAGGGTTTAGGGTTTTCTCCCCACCATTTCTTTCAAATACCCTATTTTTAACTCAGTCTAGTTCCAAAGCTGATTTTGCCACCATAATAATCACTGCTGACTAAACTTTAATTACACTTTATCAGCTGGGTTCAGTAGTGATATTGAAGAATTTGTCATGGTGCACAAGAAGATACATAGGAATGTGATATCAAATAAGGGAAATCAAAGAGAACACTACAAACAGAGAAACGAAGACAACAGCCTCAAGAATTCTCCTTAATTTCTTCCTGTGTTACCATCCTACTCTGTTACTTTGACCAGTAAGTGAATCTGTTTATGGATTCAGTGAAAAGGCCCCATGGGCTTCTTTTTGGAAGAGCTATTCTACAGGAGAAGAAAGAGGTATAAAGTATCTAATCAATACCAATAATAACTTCTAAAATTTTTGGCCCATGATGGAAACCTTTTTGGCAGAAAAATATTCAAGTAATAATGTATTTAAGGGTGGTCCATCAGTCAGTCTCCTGCTCTAGAGACATTTAAAACCCGCCTTTGCACATTCCTGTGTGACTCAATCTAGGTGATCCTGCTGTGGCAGGGTTCGGAGTAGATCTTTTGAGGTCCCTTCCAATCTCTCATGTTCTGTGATTCTGTGTAATCTGTTGGGGTTTTTTGAGGATGTAAACCATTGCAGAAACAATGTGAACTGTATTGTCTGAAAGGCTACATTTAAGTGAATGGGAATACAGGATTCTGGCAAATAAGCTAGGAAAGGCTTATCCATCAGCTGAAATGCATGTGAGAAGTACGTGTGCAGAATGTTTCTCAAAATCACATGATCTAATGCATTAGAATAATAAAGGATAAATAATGACTTTAAGTACTGAGAAAAGTTGCTTAGATTAGATTTTAACATCCATTTCTTAATACACAATCCATACAATCTCTTAAACTAATTTCCAGTTTCAAATGTACGTACTCTACAGTCTTTTACACATCCAACTTTTCTTGTGAACTGGCAATTTCTACTTACAGCAACAATTTCATTTACAGCTGACATGCAGAATACCTTGTCTCAGTCTCGCTAATTATGGTGTATGAGATGAACCATCAGAGAAAAGGTCACCTCAACTACTATGCTTGACTTTCCTACCTATTTAAGTTTGGCTTTTGGATAAAACTTACATAAAATCAACCATCTTTTCTACTGCTTGTTACACCCACCTTTCTTTCAGCATCACTCATAATGTGCAAATATTTTGAGGAAGCTGGAAACACTGGGGAATTTGTGGAGGAAAAAGTTGCAATTTTTTGAATAATTTCCCTGACTTTACAGGCCAGAACACTGAATGAATTAAAGCTTTGTTGTCACCAGGGATGATAAAATCATAGTATTAACTGGGTTGGAAGGGACCTCCAAATGTCATCTAGGCCAGCCCCCCTGCAGGGATCCTCAACTAGATCAGGTTGCCCAGAGCTTTGTTCAGCCTCACCTTGAATATCTCCAGGGATGGCATCTCAGCTACCTCCCTGGTCAAGCTGTTTCAGTGTTCCACCCCACTCCTGCCAATGTACTTCTTCCTAACAGCCTATTTCCACCTCCTCTTCTCCAATCTGAAACCACTGCCCCTCATCCTATCACTAGAGGCCTTTGTAAACAGTCCCTCTCCAGTCCTCTTGTAGTCCCCTTTGGTACTGGAAACTCACTACCAGGTTCCCCTGGAGCCTTCTCTTCTCCAGGCTGAACAACCCCAGCTCCCTCAGCCTGATCTTCTAGGGCTGCAGCCCTTTGATCCTTTCCCTTTCTGTGGCCTTCTCTGGACTCCCATCTCTTTCCATTAAAAGAGGATTTTGGAAGCATATCACCCTTGTTTTAGTGAAAAAGAGAAAAAGTATCTGCTGATATCTCAATCCAGAGAAAGAACCAACTGGAATTCATGTGTCTTTGAAGGCAAAACGGATTTTAAAATCAACTGTATGTCCGCAGCATGAGGATGAGATGCTTCTTCTTGGGGATCCCATTCTGACTGCCTTTTTTACATCTATATAATATAATGCAAAAGGTCACAATGACATGGGCATGATTAACAACAATCCTTGATACACAGCTGAAATTTGGACTGAGTTTTAATTAAAAAATGCCCACCTTTGGATGGTTTAGGTGAACAATAGTTTGAGGTTTAGATCAAGCTCAAAAACTGAAAAACTCTAAAATGAGCTTTGATCAAGACATTTGCTCTTAACAATGATCCCAGGAAAAAATGAAACACTGAGAAAAATAATGCTTTTATCCTTCCCAGGTCATCTAGCATTCTAGGAAAGATACTCCATATCAGCAGGTTTTTATCTCTCTTGAACAAGGAAATGCTAAAAGCGGTAGGGAGGTACAAAATCTTCTCTGCATTACTGAGGAGAAATTAGAATTTGAAAATACTGTTGGCATTTGTGATAAATCCTCTCTGATCTGAACTAGTTCTTAAGCTACAGCTTGAAATAATGTTTTGGGAATACTCAAAGATTCAAAAAAAAAGAACTGTTTTGCTCATTTAACGTATTTTTTTGCCAGACATCTTCAGTTTGCTGTTTGAATTTTGTCACTGTCCCTTTGGAAAATATTTCTCTTCTCTGCAGAAATGCATGGAAATTACAAACTCTGCAGGGATATTTAGGATTAAGCTATAAACTCTGACTGACTGGTGTACCTGAAACAGCTGCCTTGAGTCTACTTCCAAGCTCACTTTAATTCTTCACAGTATTATTTTAGTAAAGATTCTAACAAATACTTCATGGACAAGAAACAATCTTTTCTTCCACTAACCTGCAACAATCTTTGTTGGTTGCCCTTCCCCAACTATAATGGGCAGATACCCAAGTGTGGTGGGTTCAGGACCACAATTTAACATAAAAGACAGGAAAGCAAAGCAGTGAGGTCTCTTTGCCAGACAATGGATGGCTAAGGGAAACTGCAGAAAGGTTTATTACTTTCTCAACACCCACATCTGCATCCCTCAGTGCAGCAGCAAGCAACCCAGTCTGTCTTTCGGATCCAAGTTCTGAGGAATCTCAAGTCCTTCTGCTTTCCTCAGCTAAGCACGAAGGAGCTCTCCCCCAAAACTTAAGCGCTACCAGTCTTTTCTCAGCGGTAGAAATGACAAACAACCTCTCTTCCTGCTGATCAGTCTCTCCAAAATGGTGGCAGCATAGCCACAGGGCCCAGCCACTTGTGGGATCCAAGACTGAGACCAACCGCATGGCTGCGTCAGCAGGGCCGCCCCCCCCACCCCATACACATGGCCAAGAGGGTCTTAGAAAGATCCTCTCCTCTCCCTCTCCTGTCTCAGCTCCAGGAGGAAGAGGAGTACCCCAGCTCACCTCGATGGTGAAGGGTGCTCCGTGGGGGGGGGTGGTTGTGATGGCAAATCTGCACCAGACTTGCTTCTCCGGTCTGGGTGCTGTGTGGCAGCACCACACTGCTGCAGTGGGGGGGTCATTTTGGGTCTGCAGTGCCTTAGGAAGCCACGGTCCTCCTGGAGCTGTGCTCCCCCCTTGGAACTGCACTCCCCCAGGACAGGTAACTGAGGGAAGGGTTCCTTTTGAAGGTAACACAACTTTTCGTTCTTCTTCAAGGCACAACCTCTGCACATCTGAAAATTCTGGTAATTTTCAAACTGCAATACCAAGATCTCTGGCTTAATTTCAGCTGTGTGCAAAGTCTCAGTGCTAGTTACATGCTAAGTAGCAAATCTAGCTAACATGAATAATATAGGATGAAAAAATGCAATTTCATACTCAAAATGAGAGAATTATATTTTCTTTATTCTAATCCATTGTTTTAACTGTTCACATAAAATGATCAAAAGTTTCCAAGATAATTGAATCAAAATGTTCTGTTAATGAATGACTGGAATTAAGCATCACAAATGAGCATCAGTATTTTAAGAAATTTAGCTTTAAAGAAATATATCCTTTCATAAATTCAACAGCCAATTACAATATTCTGTTAATGTTTTCTATGTGTAAACTTCTCAGCAGAGAAATTTTCTGGACTCTGAAGACAAAAATACATGTTGACAACAGGTGTTAACATTAATGAATCTGTCAAATTGTTGACAGATTTGTTCTTTCCCAAGGCTTAGGATGCTTTTTTTTGTGACAGATTTCGTATTTGAAGCTCTTGTGACAGGAAGATAATATGGAAAACTAATGTTATATACTTTAAAGATATATTGTGTGACTTAAGGGAATTGTCAGAAATGGTAATTTAGTCTTGACAAGTTGTTCATAATATAACCCGTGAGTCAAATTGACAGCCAAAGCTATACTTTGTGTTCTAGTTATACTCCTGGGTTTGGATTTTTTTTTTTAAAAAAGGATTACTGTTTATTACCAGATCTCAAAATACATAAGACAAGGTATTATCTCTGCTGATATTTGCCTAATTGCTCTTGTTAAGGATTAGACAAGGACCAAGCTCCAGCTTCTCTAAAAATCAAACTTGTTTAGAAGCATTAGTAAAAAAAAGTTGTAAGAAATTATTTTCTATCAAATGGTTTGTTGCTCAATACAGGATAAATAAGGATGGAATGGATGTTTTGGACATCATATGCTAACCTGATTTACAAAACAGCCTATCACTAGAGCTAGATCAGGTTGCCTGAGGTCCAGCTGAGTTTTGGAAGTTCCCAAGGGTAGAGGTCCTACAGCAGCTCTGGGCAGTCAATTCTAGTGCTTCAGTGCATCCAGTGTGACTTGGTTTATGGTCATGACTGAAAGAGCAGAGTTAAAGTTTTTTTTCATACATTGCAATCAGCTTAATTTTGAGGTCGTCGTCGTGTCCGTCCGTCCCCCCCCCCCAGATTGGCTAACTGACTTGCTTCCATTTATTTTGCCTCAGCTGGTCAGGATCATCCCATGAGACACAGGCACAGTGAACAGTAAAATTAATTTTACTGAAAGCACTATCATTTTAAATTTGCAGACCACAACTAACATTTTAGATGAACTCAGTATTTTAGAGTTTAAAGTTATAGGCTTTGAATAATACACATTTTTTGAAACCTTTCTTTGGAAATTTCTTCATAATCTGAAAAAAAATCTAAGGAGATTTAAGACTTCAGTTGTGAGCTGGCTTAGGATAATAACACAATGGGAATAATACATAACATACCAGTAGGGCTTTGGTATTAGAGGAATGAAATGGCAATATTGGAGAACACTGGAAATTTATAGGTATCAATATTTATCCAGTCATTCTTCATTATGGAAGATACTAGATTTCTTTGAGTTTTGTTTGTTTCAGGCATTACTCACTGTGTTCATTTAAACTTTCATTCAGGCTACTTAAATTATTTTTTACAGATGAGTCACAAATGCCCGAGTGTATTTGTATGAGAGAGAGACAAAGTACATCCAGTACAGTCACTACTCGTAAGGGTAACATTTTATGTTTAGCATATGCATACTCATAATCTGTATCTATAGTAGTGACTTAATCTCCCCAGGAAGTGCAGTCACAACTTAGAAGCACAGAATAGTTTCAGCTGGAAGAGACCTTCAAGACCAGAATCCAAACTTTGCCTAGCCCTCTCAGGACCACTAAACCCTGTCCCTCACAGCAACATAGAATCATTATGAATTGGAAGGGACCTCGAAAGATCATCCAGTCCAATCCCCCTGCAACAGCAGGATCACCTAGACCAAGACACGCAGGAACACATCCAGGCAGGTTTTGAATACCTCCAGTGAAGGAGACTCCACAACCTCCCTGGGCAACCTGTTCCAGTGCTCTGTCACCCTCACTGTGAAGAAGTTCCTCCACAGGTTGATGTGGAACTTTCTATGTTCCAGCTTACAACCATTGCCCCTCATCCTATCACTAGATGACACTGAGAATAGCCCAGCTCCATCCTCCCGACATCCACCCCTCACATATTTATAGACATTAATGAGGTCACCCCTCAGTCTCCTCCAAGATAAAGAGACCCAGCTCCCTCAGCCTTTATCATATCATCTCATGCTCCACCTCCTTTATCATCTTCATTACCCTACACTGAACCCTCTCCAGAAGCTCCACATCCCTCTTGAACTGAGGAGCCCACAACTGGACACAATACTCCAGATGTGGTCTCACCAGGGCAGAGTAGAGGGGGAGAAGAACCTCTCTTGATCTGCTAACCACCCCTCTTCTGATCCACCCCAGGATGGTGTTGGCCCTCTTGGTCACAAGAGCACATTGCTGGCTCATCTATCTTTCTATTAAATACCTTAAATACCTCCAGGGATGATGACTCAACACCCTCCCTAGGCAAGCTGTTCCCATGTTCCAATGCCTGGCAACTCTTTCAATAAAGAAATTCCTCCTGACATCAAACCTGAACCTCCTCTGGTGCAGCTTCATGCCATTTCCCCTCATCCTATCACTCATCACTTGGGAGAACAGATCGACCCCTGCCTCTCTATAGCATCCTTTCAAGTAGTTGTAAAGAGCAATAAGGTCTCCACTCAATCTCCTCCAGGCTAAACAGGCCCAGATCCTTCAGCTGTTCCCCACACTACAAACGTTTCAAATCCTTTACTGGCTTGGCAGCCTCTTCTCCAGCCCTTAAACACCCCTCTTTTAGTGAGTGGCCCAAAACTGGACAGTGTTTGAGATGTGGCCTCAACAAAGCTGAGTGGAGGACAATGATCCCCTCCCTGCACCTACTGGCAAGAACTTGAAGTGGGGAGTTAGAGCTACTTGATCTAGGTTGAAACTTGTCCATGAACAATTCTTGCAATTGAACAATACAGGTAGCTAGTTCTAGCAGTCAGGGTTATGCTCCACGGCTGTTCAGTTTACAGATATTTTTATAGCCACAAGCATTCTTTCACAAGGTGTGACTGCCTTGCCGCAGCAGCTTAGCGGATGGTACATTATGAGCCTGCTGTTCCCCGGAGTGCATGTTGCTCAAAGTCCTCCATTTGCATTTAATTTATTGGGTTAGAAGTACTTCAGTAACACAAAGCTCTTTGAACAGAACTCCAAATCCTCCATTAATTTATTACTGACTATCCTCCTGCTCCCCAACTCCCCTCTAAAAGCTTCCTGTACCTGCAAAGGCACATGGGGGGATTTTGAGCGCTTTTTCATCAGTGTGTAGTCTTCAGAATGATGTTGATGTTGCCCAAAGAAGTAAACAAGCAGACAACCTACACTCCACTTAGTTTTACTTAAAGTTGCCAACTGAAGCGCATGGAAGTGTGCCAAATTCAGGGGGAAACGGTAAAAGTTACAAAAAGGAAACAATCAGACAAAGATGGGTCTTTTATGCTCAGATGGCCATGCCAGAGGGTCCTCTCAGGGTGGCAACATCTAGGCAGTGTTGCACAACAGTGACAGCATGGGCAGAACAACTCAACCTGCAGAAAGCCTTAGGCTTTGCCCTACCACAGCTTCAGCATCTCAAGGTGCATCCCTGCTCTAAGTCTCTGTGGCTGCCAAGTTTTTGGAAACTGCCATCCTAGGACCTCAGCCTAATCCAGTGGAACTTGAAAGACTATCTGGGACATTCAAACCTCCTTTCTGCTGGCTCTTTGCAGACATTGCAGCCTTGACCAGTGTTCACTCATGAACCTTGTAAGATATAAAAATTTAACTTGAGCAAAACTAGGAGTCACTCCGCTAATATTTACAAAGCACATTTAACTTCCTTTATATTTCACAAGAAGAATTGGAGGTTTTTTTTCTGACTATAAGTCTACTTTAAGACAAGATTAATACTAACTTTACAGCACGTTAAGCAACTGACAGTAAAAAGAGCTTATAAAAATAGCTTAGCCACAGTTGTCTATATCCCAGGTGTCTACATGGGATGAAGAGGATCCTCAAGAGCCTCTTCAAAAGTCATCTGCAGTTCATAACATTTGGTGACTTATGCATTGGAATACACAATACATCAGAAAAAGAGCAAGTGAGTAATTCATTGCTTGTTACTCTGAGACACCCTTCTCCTGGAATCTATAATTAGAAAATCCATGTAACTGATTTTTGCTACTACGTTTTCCTACCTCTTCTCCTTTAGTTGTTTCAAAAGGAAAGCAGAACAATTAACATTGGTGTCAAGATTCTGGACGTCAGGAAATCGTGCCTTGTGCAAGTGAGTACTTCAACCTGTAGTATTAGTATCTATCGTATCAGGCTTCACTTCGCAAAAGCAAAGGAAAATATAAGATAAAGGACTCGCACCTTCTCATAGCAAAAGTTAAAATTAGACTTTATATTCTACTTTATAGATATGAAGGAAAGAAGGAAAAGAGAAGACTTAATATATTTATACTAAAACTTTTGGAAACTGGTTATTTTGGTTTCCTGTAGCTACCATAAAGGATAAAAGCTAGAAAAGACACTGGTTGTAAATTCTTGTATAGAGAGAAATAACTTCTCTCTGTGGATTAATTTATCTGAATGATAATATGAAGAGGTTTCATTTTCACAGTTCTTTTTGACACTTCTTGTTTATTTTAACACTAGGCTCTTGTTCTGAATAACTATAATATATAAAAAAACAAAAGCTGAATTCTCAGTTTGGAGTTTGTTTCAGATTTTAAAACAAATTACCAAATCTGTCCATCCATTAGACGTAATTAAGCATGTCTCTATTTTTGTGAAGTATTTCCAGGAGAACGGTAGACATTACTAATGAAAACAGATCATAAGATCAATAGCATAACTTCCTAATTATGAAGTAGTAGTACTCGTTATAATCAGTTTAACTCCTTTACCAGTAGGGGGCTCACGATTAAAAATTTGGAAAGGTTGAAATGAAGAAGCAAACTGCTGTCTCCTTGTTACTAGAACATATTGCTAAGTTGCTTGACATCTTGATACAGGTGGCTATTAAAAGACATCCAGCAACACTGCTGCTACAACAAAGGCTGTACAACAAAGGCTGTTAAAATGAATTGCTAGATCTCCCTCTAGGACACTCACCGATTACAGATATTAGATGATTTTCAACTTAAATATAAACCTAACAGACTTCACACGTAGCAGAAATAACATCATGAAAGATGCTCAGGGCACCGGACAGATAGCACATCGCTATAGGTACCCTGCTTACAGAGGGCTGGCATTTGAACACACATTGTCTAAGGTTACACAGGGCAAGGGCCGTTTTTCCAGTTAACTACAAAAATCAGAATGTTTTCAGCAACTAAAGGAGAAAAAAATGCTGTCGTGATAAAGATTAGATGTCATTGTTACAGGGGAAAGAGTGGTTTCTTGACTTTTTAGTCCAGATGGGTCTTTCATGGGCTGTGAATGGCAAGATTCCAGCCTCTTTGGATCTGCCATAGGGAAACATTCTAGTGCTGCTATTCCAAAAACCTAGTAATTAGCATCACACAGAGTAAACCCGTTTGTCTCCCTGTGATAAATACCAAGTATGCAAACAGAAGACACTCACATGCATGGCAAATATATATTGACAGCTCTGTAATAAAGATGAGTTTGAACAAATCCAGCAGCATAAGTTTTTTTTACCAACATATGAGCATTCATATATAAACTAAACAGAAAAGCATTTGTTATTAAATTGACAATAAAATATATGGAGTTATAAAATCATTAAGGTTGGAAGAGACATAGAAAGTCAAGTAACATAAAACCAATTTTGTGTATTTAAACAAACAAGAAGGGTTGGGAAATATCAGTTCCTCCCAGTGTGCCCTAGTTTTGTGACACCTTATTCTGATATTTAACAGTTTGCTTTGTAAACTGAACTGAACCAAGGATAAACTGAGTTTCAGTCATGCCCAAATTACTTTTTGCTATCTTTTTGGCAATTAAGGGCAGTGTATATGAGAAAAGGAAAACACTTGTGGATCTTAAAACACAATAATTTAAATATTTTTAATTTCTAAAATGCTTCAATAGCTATTTAATAAATGAAAAGTGAATTTAGCAACTGCAATGGATAGTAGAAATACTTCATACACGGTACACTATAACAGCAGCCACAAGCTATCAGACAAGTAGAATCTCTCTTTATGGATTTAATGCTTTCTTTTCCTTTGCAGTTGAGAGATTTCCATTTTTCTGCCTGAGACAAAGTATAGTCCCAATACCACACATTTTAAGACAAAGCTTAGTCACTGCTGTCCCTAAAGTTGTCTATATTAAACATTCAAAATGTTCTTTAAAACTGGAAGCAAAAGCTTAGGTCTGTAGCTCAGTTACTTAGCTTCCAAACCTTACTACAAGGACTGCTATATACTTAGTAAATGTAGAGCAGAGTCCTTAGGAGAAACTAGCAACAACTTTCCTCAGAGCATCCTATACCACAGATCCTGTAGTTATAGGATAGATTTTGTTAGTTTTGTTCAGGATAGGGTTTTGTTTTACAAACCAACATTGAAAACAGAGAAACAGTCAAGCTTTCTCAAATTTCTCACTGCTTTGGGAAAAGTTCAAGGTAAGGACTCTCATTTTAAAAATAATCAGATTTTAAAATACAGAATAATATCTGAACATGAAACAAGTCTCCTATGTAACTCAGACACTAGTATTTTGCATTGTTGTTTTATTATGAGGAACAACTTATGCTGGCAAAATGCTTACTTCATCACACACACCATTGCACAGGTTACTGTCAACTCAACTAGTAACATTTAGCACTTATTTTGCTCTAATATCAAACACATTGTACCTGCTTTATCTGCCAAAGCTGTTCTTTCTGTGTCTGAAATATGCTTGCTTTTTGGGGTATTTTTCCCAAATTCTTCCATTCATTAATTGAACATTGTACTACCTCATTATTTTGCATTGAAAGATTTGAGTCTTCACACAATCACAGAACATTAGGGATTGGAAGAGACCTCAAAATATCATGTAGTCCAATTCCCTTGCCAGAGCAGGATCACCTAGACCAAGCTGCACAGGAACATGTCCAGGCAGGTTTGAAGCATCTCCAAAGGAAAATACTCCACAATAGCTGGTGTAGCTCCCTGGATAGCTCATTTCACTGCTTCGTCACCTTAAACCTAAAGTTCTCATACTTAAGTGGAATCTCCTGTGTTCTAGCTTACACCCACTGCCCCTTGTCCTATCGTTGGATGACACTGAGAAGAGCCTGGCTCCATCCTCTTGACACTCACCCTTTCCATATTAAATACATTAATAAGGTCACCCCTCAGTCTCCTTTTTCCAAGCTCAAGAGACCTAGCTCTCTCAGCCTTTCCTGATCAGGGAGATACTCCACTCCATCTTTGTGGCTCTTGAGGCTCTGTTCTGGATTCTATTAAGGAGCTTTATGTCCATCTGGAACTGAGGGTCCCAGAACTGGATACCTAGGGTTGTCTTAAAGAAAGTGTGATATTATACATCCTACATATAAGCTATACATACACCAACCATTTATTTAAAAATCCCAGATTTGAGATTTTAAAAATAGTAAATTCTCAGAATATGCTATTTGAGGAGAGTCTGCAGCCTAGTAATTACTCAAATAAATTGAAGATTAGTAAAGACTATGAATTATCTACCCAACTCTTGTGAATTTGTACATAATCATTTATTAACATATGTGTAGTACATAGAGTAAGTAAAGTGTTCTATTTACATGGTCTAACAGATGAGTATGTTAGGAGTGGAAAATGTTCCAATGAAACAAGGGAAAAAAATGTACAAAGGTAAAGTAGTCAGAGTGCTTTTGAGACACAAAGGGAACAATGCAAATATAAGAACTTGTGGATTTGCAAATTTAAATGTTATGAATAACAATTTTTGTAATTCCTGATTAATGAATGGCTGTATTTTGCAGAGTAAAGATTAAAATATTCTACCTCACCTCAATGAATTAATATCAATAAATAATTCACATTTTCAAATGCAAAATATGTAGTTAAACTGAAGCTTGAGAGATACTTACCATAATTATTCTAAATACTGTGTGAAAGTGTTAAAAAAATTGGTTTTGGAACTCACAAAGTACACTGTGCTGCACCTAACATATCTAAACTCTATTTGAAGAAATAAGAATGAAGATTCCCTGGCTTTGTTTTCTGCTGTGTATTTCCAAAGTAACAAAACAAAACACATACTGTTGTACAAACAAATCATACATTTTTTTACTCCTTTGTTGAATGAAAACAATAGCAAAACTGCCTCCCCCAACCCACAAACAAAATAATTGAAGCCAGAAGACATGAGACGTGCAGTACTAAGAGAGTTAGACTACCCTGAAATATTAAGTGAGCAGTTCAACCAATCTGGAAGAAGAGACTCTTCAGAGAGGTAACTCCAAAATATATGCATGTTTAACAGACCCTTTTTTAAGACTTTTTAGAAATCTAGAAACATAAATGTTTCCTACAATAATTAGTACAAAAAAGTGTAAAACATTCTGGAATTGAGATTAAAAAAAGTAACTTAATTACCAAGTGGTTGAGCAGACTTGAAAAATGATAAAAGTCCTAGGCATCTCTGTTTAGCTGAAAGTTTTCAACAAGTATCTGCTTAGTCAGCTCCAGCCCAATTTATGCTGGTTTATGGAAATTAAGGTGAGCGCTTAAAAGCTACATATAAAAGCATCCCTCACAGTAGTGTAGCTATGGAAGGTTCCTTTAAAAAGAAAAGCTTAACCTGTTAATCACATTCAGAAGCTATGTGAAAGCTTAACAAAAATATTCACATCTACATCTATATAATTTACAATATTTAGTATATCTTTATGTACACACATGCATATATGAACATGTTCTTGTTAGTGAGAAGTGTCAAGAATCCTTGTTCTTACACTGTTGGAATATGACACAAGCATGCAGTTCTAATACTTCTCACTAATTTTCTGTTTTGACCACTATAAGAGACAAGATGTGGGTCTAGACTGATTTTTGTAATAAGTACAACAACTCATGCTCTTATAGGTGGTGCCTGCTCCCAGCTCTATGGCAAACCAACCCTGTATCTCTTCAGAAGTACCTATCACTAATAATGCTATACACACAGCCATATAATAATGGTTTCCCAAACAACTAGTTTACAGGCAACTGCCTAGTGGGATCCAGATGCAAAGTTTTCTTCTGAGATGATTCAGACCCTAAGAAAATGCTCTTATCAAGTGAATTATGAAATATTAAATATCCTAATGTTTGGAGGAAAAAAACAATTAGAAAAAATGAATAAGTGGATTTAAAAAATGTTTAAGAAAATCTGTGGTCAGGACATTTTTCCACATAATTTGTAGTATACAGACCAAAAAGAAGATTAAAAAAAGTATAGGTGGCCGTCTACTTTAATTTGTTGCCTATTAATCAACCTTATTGCTTTATGAGCCTCATGACTGATAAAATGGTAATTTTGTTTTTTATGTCTTTGTTTTCTGGGGAGAGGCAAAACTACAAACATTACTAACATTTTACTGAAAGAGGAGAAAAATGCTTAGGTATAACTTCAGCATTCAATAATGCAATATTTTGACTGAAATAAGTTATAAACAACAAATATTAATACACTTAAGCTATAATCTAAGGCAGAGAAAATTATTATAATAAAGCTCCATTATTAAGAATTAATTTAATGTGTATATTCACACAGCACAGGGTTTGTCCTCAGGAGACTACAGCAATGATGTTATCTCCACAACATGAAGGGCAAAAGTGAGGCACACAAAAGCCCAATTACTTGATTCATTGTACAGTAAATATTTCTGTGACAGTGGAGAATTAAAAAAACAACTAGTTTCCCTAAGTTCTTATGCTCTATTAATCTTTACCTCAAATTATTTTAGATGTGTGAATCTGCTTTGTTGCAAATGCTTTTTGTACAGTCATAAGATTTTTTCTTTAGATTAGGGGACATAAAAATTGCCAGAAGCTGAGAGAAAGACATCGCCGCACCAGCAGAAGACAAATCTGAACTCCAGGCAAATTTATCCACATTTCAGCCAGTATTTAAATGAACAGTTAATCCAGACCCAGCCAGCATTTAGTAATCCTGCTTAACTTGAGACCTGCAGGGCAAAATGAGTCTACCAGCTCTCAACATGTGTTTACACACACGGGGCAAACTAAAACCCAAACAGAGTGAACTTGGCAGAACAAGTATTGAATCTTCAGAGAGAAATTTTATTCTTAGAGATGGCTCTAACCAAATATGGGTTTATAAACCAGTTAAGATCACAGCAGCAGCTTGAAATACTACAGCATGTGCCCAGAAGAGTAACTAATCCATGTGTGATAGTGCTGAGGGAAAGGAAGGTCAGGCAATTAATGACTGGGTCTTTCAAACAAACTACCACTATCAGCTGCAATAACTTGAGCTGAAACCCAGTTTCTTTTATTGACCAAAGCTCTGCTCAGCCCAACTCAGAGGAGGGAGAAAATAAACTGGTTTTTTAAGTCTGGTTAGTGCCAATATTTATTAGGGGTTTTTTAGAAAATAAGAGCTGTCAGCACAGTGTTTGAAACATCCTAGGGTATTAACTTCCTTAAAACTCAGAAACACGATGCAGTTGTTATAAATCAAAATACTTTGTGCTTTTATTTATTTTCCTGTGATTAAAAGTTTGCTTTGAAGTTTAAAAGCACAAGTAGACCCAAGAGTAGAGTAACTAGAAAATATTCACATTTGATTCTTCTGCAAACCTTTGCAATTTGCCTCTTATTAATAAGAGAGAAATTGTGATGCAGCTTCGAATTTGATGGGGCTTTTTAGCCTAAGGGACTGGAAGTTGTTACAGCAACTTGTGACAAGCAGCTTGGAATTCCAAGCTCTCCCAGTTCTCAGCACCTCCGCAAACAACCTTGTGTGGATGAAGGGAGAACCCAGTGCTCTAAGTTGTTTCCTGTGTGCAGTGCCTCTGTCAGGAGACAAAGCACACTCCAGTGGAGCCGAGTACATGGCTACCAGCCACCCCATACCCTGGGCATGGTGATGGAGGAAAGGGTGGGAGTTTGCAATCTCAGATCAGTGGACAAGCAGTTTGCATACACACACAGAGTATGGCAAAATGGATGAAAAGAGTCCCATTCGTAATTTGGGGAAGACACGCATGGGCTCGTCATAGAGGAAGAAACTCATGCCACCGAGCAGAGAATACATGGACTGAACTATGGACACCATGTTTCCCCAAGGAAGAGAGGTCTTTTCTTCCAAGGAGAAAGAACTAGAAGACCTCAGCCCAGTCGTGTAAGAATGTGTGATTAATCTCTTCACGGGCTTCAGTTTCTGTTGAGGGCTTTATGTTTTGTCAATTAAAAGTTTTCTGTTCTTTTTCCCCAAATTGAGCTAGTCTTTGGTTTGGTCTATGACTTTATGTGTTGTTTTGAACCACTTGTCTGGGTTTTGAGGTTTTTGGTTTTTTTTTCAGATCATTAGCACATTCTCCAAGTTAGTTAACTTTCATCTGAGAACTGATCAAATGGTGACAAATTGTGTTAAACTAAAAAGATCTTGCTTTTGAGCTCTGGCTGTATAACAGCTACATGACCATACAAGGCTAATTTTCCATCCTTCTTTCTTACTTTTCTACAGACTAAAACTGACATGCAGGCTAAAAAACAGCAGTGATGAAGTCTGGCTGGTTCACCTACCTATGGGACTGAGATCATTTGTAATTTAGTCTACAAAATTGTGATGCAAATATACATAATTTAACCAGAGATCTTATTTTTTAAGACATCAACAGGTGTTGTCATATGGAGAGGGGCTGAGATAGCTGGGACTGTTTAGCCTTGAGAATTGTTGAGGGGTGGTGATCAATGTATATAAATGTTTGGTGGAAGGGGTAAAGACAACAGAACCAGACTTTTCTCAGAGTTATCCAATGAAAGAACAAGCTGTAATGGGCACAAGCCCAAACAATGGAAATTACTTTTAAACAAAAAAATTTTTCTTGTAAGATTGTTAGACCACTGGCTTTTGTTACCTATAGAGGTGTAACAAGTGCCAGAGGAGTCTCCATCTCTGGAGTTACAGAAAACATGACTGAACATACCACTAAGTAATCTGCTCTAATTGATGCTGCTTTGAGCAAGTGCTGGACTAGATAATCTCCTTTCCAACCTCGACCATTCTTTGGTTTTGGAGTTCTGTCATATTAACACAATAATATATAAAATGAAAATATATATCATATATCCAGCATATACATGTATACACACACAAGTCTGAAAATATATGTGGCTATATATAGCCATATCCAAAAATTTCACAAGTTTCCATAGCAACTTCCCAATGCCTCAGGCCAAGAAGTTTCAAATTTAAAACTAACACAGTAAGGTTAAAAGCATATTGCTTGGTTAAGGTCCTTGCAATGAGATCACATCCTTCTAACAACTATCTGAACTGCGAGAACATTATGCTAAACTAATGACCTAGATGTCATCCATGGCTACTGAAGGTATTCAGTGAAAAAGTAATTCTCCAGAGATCCTTCATGATCCAGAGAGTTTGTGGGTGCAGAGTAAAGGGCAAGCTGCCATGGGTGACATTGTCCTGGGTGTCTATTACAGTCCACCACACCAGAATGAGCTCTTCTTCAAGCAGCTGACAGCAGCCTCCCAGCTACAGGCCCTGGTTCTGATCAGGGAGTGTACCTACAATGATATTTGCTGGAAGACCTACTCAGTCAGCCATCCAAAGTCCAGGAAGTTTCTCCAGTGCATTGGGGACAATTTCCTGATGCAAATGGTGAAAGAGCCCACCTGGGAGATGAACACTGCTGGATCTTGTACTCACCAACAAGGAGGGTCTGGTTGAAGCAGTGAAGGTTG
This sequence comes from Rhinopomastus cyanomelas, assembly GCA_013400115.1. Taxonomy (NCBI): domain Eukaryota; kingdom Metazoa; phylum Chordata; class Aves; order Bucerotiformes; family Rhinopomastidae; genus Rhinopomastus; species Rhinopomastus cyanomelas. The sequence goes on from VXBP01005209.1 coordinate 107,266, forward strand.
AGGGGAACCTTGGGTACAGTGACCATGAGATAGTGGAGTTCAAGGCATCGTGTGGTAGGAATAGAATGCCTAGAAGAATCATAGCCCTGGACTTCAGGAGGGCAAACTTTGGCCTTTTCAAGCAGGGTACTGGCAGGTGAAGGGACCAAGACAGCTGGTTAACATTCAAAAACCACTTCTTTCAAGCACAACACAAGAGCATTCCAAGAGGTAGGAAGTCAAGGAAGGGAACCAGAAGACCAGCATGTTTAAACAGGGAGCTGCTGGGCAAACTCAGGAGGAAGAAGAATGTTACCAGAGGTCATGGAAGTAGGTACCAGTAGGCTGGGGACTGACCTGTTGGAGAGAAGTGTAGGAGAAAGGAACCTGGTGGCCTGGGGGCCAGCAGGATGACTCATGAAGCCAGCAGTGTGCTCTTGTGGCCAAGAGGGCCAACAGCATCCTGGGGTGGATCAGAAGGGGAGTGGTTAGCAGATCAAGAGAGGTTCTTCTCCCACTCTACTCTGCCCTTGTGAGACCACATATCTGGCATATTGTGTCCAGTTCTGGGCCACTAAGTTCAAGGACAGAGCTGCTGGAGGGTGTGCAGCATAGAACAACAAGGATGATGAAGGTAGAGGCCTCTCCCTTATGAGGAGAGGCTGAGGGAGCTGGGTTTCTTTATCTTGGAAAAGAGGAGACTGAGGGGTGACCTCATTAATGTCTATAAATATGTGAAGGGTAGGTGTCAGGAGGATGGAGCCAGGCTCTTCTCGATGTCATCTAGTGGTAGGACAAGGAACAAGGGGTGTATGCTGGAAAATAACAAAAACCACATCAACCTGAGAAGGAACTTCTTCACAGAGAGGGTGACAGAGCACTGGAACAGGCTGCCCCGGGGGTTGTGGAGTCTCCTTCACTGGAGATGTTTAAGACCCATCTGGATGTGTTCCTGTGTGACTTGGTCTAGATGATCCCGCTGTGGCAGGGGAATAGTACTAGATCTTTTGAGGGCCCTTCTGATCCATAATGATTTAATGATTCTAAGGTGTGAATGTCAGTATGTACTTCAGCTTTTAGGGTTTAAATACACAAGAAAATGAGAACTTGTGTTATTTTCAAATGAAATTTTGCTGGTAATATGGCCTTTTGGGAACAATTGAAACTCAAGAATCTGAAAAGAAAATAATGAAGACAACTTATTTAAAGAAAGCTGTGGCTGGTATTAGACCCTCACAGGCTGCTGGTGACCATATCTATGTCACATTATAGTTCAAGTATAGTTTAGATTTTGCTAGATATACCTGGAGAAGCACAAGACTACCATGATAAAACTATCATAAAGTAGAGTAAAAGACAACAATATTCTTTGTAAATTGGAGGCAGAAATTAGCAATTTCCCACCATAATGTTTGCCCTTAATGTAAATAACTAGAACTCTCAACCAAAGTGATGGAAGCTTCAGGGAGATATCATTCCATGATCATAAAACAGTTGTCAATGAAATTCAAAGTCTCTGGGCTTGTTATACCTAAGTTCATATCAAAAAAGTCGTGGCCTTCTAGATCATATCCTGGAGAATGAGTTTTTCTTACCAAAAGACCATCTAGCAAGTTGTAACTCCACTGTGGAATCTCATGCTAAATCTACTTTAATTCCATAGCCCTCAGAAATTGGTGCTAACAAAAATTAAGATGTCCCACAACTGCATGCCCACAACAATAACAGATGTCCATCATTATTACATTTTTACTGCTTTAAATACTTGTTCTGTAGACTTTTATGGTGTGTTTGAAGCACATACAGTAGCTTGTCAGCTTCCATGACTAAAACCGATATTATTCAAAGATGGTTATCTTCTAAACTGTTAAATTAGTTCAGTCCTCTCTAAATGAGAAAAAAATTCTAAAACCTTAACATAAACACATTCCTTTTAAAACATCTAAATACTATCTTCAGCACTTTTCTTAAAGACTTTCATTTCTGTGCTACACAAACACTAAATTTTAGTGCAAATGTGATGCCTGTAACATGAAGTTTACAGTTGACTTTAACCTGTAAACATTTCACTGATTAAATATGGCATAGCCAATGACATTAGACATGAGTCATAAAACTGCCTCAGTAAATCACAAAAAAAATAATTAATACTTAAAATTATTATCTTCATAAATCCAGCATGTGTCATTTGTATCTTAGTTTGCTTTCAATCTCACTTAAACTATGCAAAGTATAGAACTTCCCAGAACTAAAGAGAACAGTGATTACAAGATGAACAGTTATTATTTTTAATAATTGCCAGATGCACACTGATTTGTGGGGAAGAAGCTGGAAAGCAGTGCTCAAGTTCATGTAATTTAAGTTTCTCAAATGTATCTGTTCCTGTGGGTAACAGTAAACATGTGCCTGTACCAAGGAGGGAGAAAACAGTAGCTGTGTGAGCAGGTGCTGTGACCACCTGGATCAAAACACATACAAGCTTTTAAGGTTAAAACATATTTTCTGGAATTTAGCCATTCCTGTGAGTCAGTAGAACACATATCTCAGCCAAGAATTCCTGTTACTCTGGAAGCACCTAGTGCTTTTTGTAGGTCTTCCAAGTCACTTGCCTCAGAGCAGATGGGCATGTTTTCCTCATTGATGCAGGGTTTTGCATGGAGCCCTGATTAATACTTATGTAAGTCACAGAATGTTAGGGGCTGGAAGGGACTGTGAAAGACCATCTAGTCCAATACCCCTGCCAGAGCAGGATTACTGAAGGCCTTACTAAAGACAAAGGAAAATGTTGCGTTTTATGTGGGTCACTAAAGTCTCCTCCCTTGGTATAGTTTAAGGACTTAAAAGGTGGGTGAATATTGCCTATAAGGTATGGAGTAGTTCAGGCTTATCTCCTGGCTCACTTTCCACAGGTCCACAGGATTAAATGCCTAATGTTAATGTATCATCTACATTCCCTTTATGTTCTTTCTGTAATCGAGACCAAAAAAGTAGTCAAGTCTCCACCAATCAAAAAGCTACACTATCCTCCAACCTAGATACCTAGAGATACCTTTATTGTTTGAAAATAAACTGGATTTTAATTCATGTAGTAGAAAAATGCACTCTTTCAACACTACTTCAGATTAAAGAGTATCTTTCAGAATAAAGAGCTTTCCTCGTGCCACACACAATTTTCATCTATGTTAGAAAAGGAATTTCATTAAGTCAGAATATGAGCTTAAAATATACGTCATTCTTATGTGACAGACTTTGTAGAATTCAGAATTAAGGCACCACAGTGCCAGTCCCTGAACACTGCTATTTCTTGAGGTTTTTGACGTGATAGGGGTTTCTTGTACTCTGGAACCCCAGGGGAGGAAAAGGTCAGAATCTCTCATGGGTGGAATTGAGAAGGGACACATCAAGATGAGACTGTAGAGGAGACATGCTGCAGCAAATGCAACAGTCACACTTGCTTCACGCTGTGTACAGTGTGAGCAGGTAGATTATCTGCTTAACCAAGTGGCACAGCTGCAAGACTACGCTGAAAAACTGCAAGTGGAAGTAGAAAGGCACAGAAACACAAGGGAGCCTGAAACACAGTCTGATGGAGACAGGCTTTGCAGTCTGGACAAGAGCCAAATAACATCCAGAATCAAGGTGTCCCTGTACCCTGCACCTACCAGATAAATGACAAAAGCCCAAGTAGAAGGGGTGACTGGAGGCAAGAGCAAGGCTGTGGCAGAAGGCAAGCACCCCCATTGCCTGACTCATCTCCCCAGGTGCCACTGCAAAATAGATATGAGCCCCTCCTGGAAGACAGTCAATCTAATAGGGATAGAGATGATAGGCAACCTATTCCAGAGGTCTTATCACAATCAAATAAATTGGATAGTTCTTCCAGTAATATGACAACCTCCTCCGCAAAGAAGAGAAGGGTACTAGTTATTGGAGACTAGCTCCTGAGGGGAAACAGAGGGCCCAATATGCAGTTGAACCTCATCATAAGGCAGTCTGCAGTCTACCTGGAGCCCAAATCAGGGATACAATAGGATACTCCTTAACTTGGTGAAGTCAGCTGACTGTTACCTGCTGCTGATCTTCCAAACAGGTGGGGAGGAAGCCGTTTTCTGTAGCCTAAGGGGAATGAAGACAGACTTCAAGGCCTTAGGCCATTTGGTGAAAGAGTCTGGGGCACAAATCATATTCTCCTCATTACTTCCATTTTTGGGTGAGGACATGGACTGGAATAGAAAGATTCAGTCCATAAATGCCTGGCTACAAGACTGGTGCTACAGGCAGGCCTTTGGCTTCTTTCATAACTGATGGTTTTATGTGGCACCAGACCTGACAGTTACAGATTGGAAAGGTCTACCTCAGAAAGGAAAAGGGTTCTGAGGCAGGAATTGGCAGGGCTCATTCAGAGGGCTTTAAAATAGAATCAAAGAGGGGTGGAACTGTTGCTTGGTGGACACCAGTGGGGCAGTGTTCAGGTCTTGATGAAGTCCACGAGGCCTTCCACCATCCTAGGGTGAAATTAGAGCACTCAGCTCGCTCCCTGAAATGCCTGTGCACCAATGCACACAGCATGGGGAATAAGCACGGGAGTTAGAAACCTGTGTTGAGTCAGGAGATTATGATCTAGTGGCAATTACAGAGACATGATGGGACAGCTCACCTGACTGAAGGGTGGTCATGGATGGCTATCTTCTTTTCAGGAGGGACAGATCAGCAAGGTGAGGTGGTGGAGTAGCTCTTTATGCCAAAGAGCAACTGGAATGTATTGAGTTCTGTTCAGGGGTAGATGAAGAGAGAGTTGAGTGTTTGTGGGTGCAGATCAAGGGGCAGGCTGCCATGGGTGACACTGTCAGACATCTATTACAGGCCACCAGATCAGTATGAGGAAGTTAATGAGGTCTTCTACAGGCAGCCAAAAGCAGCAGGCATTTCATAACGGATATCAAACCCCATTAGATGATTAGGAAAATACTTAAGGTTGTTCATTAGGAAATGCTAAATCCTTTATGCTCTCAGGAACACAATTTTATAGTGGTAGACCAGCAAATAACTATCCACACTGCTCCAGAACTTCTAGATTAATTGTTCTTTAATTTTTTTTATTTTTCATTACATTGCAAGAAAATGGTTTAATAGCAAGAGAGCAAGTCAGCAATAATTATTTTATGAGGTTGCTGAGGAATAGGGAGCACTCAAACTTGTACTTGCTCCAGAAATTACTTATGAATTCTAGGCAATGATTACACATTATTGGGGAATACACCTGCCACAGTGGTTGTGTTACATTTCATTCAATAAAGGTTTTCTCTACTAAAGCTTTGCAGTAGAAAGGCATTTCCTTTCAAATTGAATATACAACAGATCTGGATAAAATATGAGATAGCTATCAACCAAATTTAGGGCTTTTTTAATCTTCTACAACTAGTAGAATTAAGAAACTTAAACTCACATAGCAAAGTTATTGGAAAGGTTGAAAGCAGTCACTCCAAAGTAGGCTATTTTTGTCCATGATGGGGAGGAATTTACTCTGGGACTTGCTCTTTTGTAAAAAATATGTAGCTTTACACAGCTTGTTAATTTTTCCTTTTAATTACAACTAAGAAAAAGTCAGTACTACACCCACTGGCCATTTATCAGTGTTTATAGTCATGAGAAGGCTTATGGAGAGTTCACACTATAAACATTGTAGTTATACAGAATTACTTTTAATGATGACTAAATTGTGGGTCAGTTCCCAGAATTATACACAAGTGTTTATGTAGGTTTCTGTCATGACTATAGATACTACTTATGACCTAACTCAGTCCTTTCTACTATGTTTGTCATACTAAATCTTTGATAAAATTTCTAAATTTGAAACAAAATCAAAGGAACACATTATGAAATATCTATGAACTGCCCTTACTTTTCCCCTTACACTTGATCTACTACTGTGTAGTCTCAAGATGATTACAGCTTCTGGGAGTCATCTTACAGGATCTTGTTTGGACAAGCTTTAATTCATATTTGTTTATTGCTCAGTTCACAATGAGACCTCTTCCTCACAGACCACAAAAATTCATTCTTATCTTTGAACACCAGCCTAAAGAGATTCCCATGCTTAATACTAAGACAAGTAAGACCAAGACACATGCTTTAAGTGATTGTATGAAAGAACACAACAGATTGAGGTGTCTAGCCTGAGCCAGCTCCAGTGTATATGCAGTGTACAAAACCATGGTTTTTTTACCAAAGAATAGTAGACTTCTAAAAGCATGTAAAAGCTGCTAACACATATGTGCAGCCATACATGGATCCATTCTGGTTTAAAGCACAATTTCTACAATTGTCAGACTTTGTACTTCATCTTGAGGATCTTTAAAAGGAACAATATAGAATCATTGCAGTTTTCTCTGTGCACAAGCATGAAATCACAACCATTTCAAGTGCACTGGTAATTACTTCCAATTCTGGTTCAGTATTAGTTGCTCAAGGCCATATCCAATTGAGTTTGACTATCTCAGAGGTCATAGACACCACAATCCATATAAACCTGTTCTAATCTTTCATCACCTTCACAATAAAAATACTTGTTACACTTATGTGGAAATTGTTGTATATGAGTTTGTGCCTGTTGCCTTTCATTTTCTCACTGTGTGCTATTGAGGACAGTCTGGCTCCAATTTCTCTATTCTCCTCAACAGATAATACATATTGACCAGTTCCTCCAGAGTGTCCTCCAAGGAAAGTGTCAGAGGTTTTGGTCCCTGCATCATCTTCATGTCTCTTTGCTGGACTCAATCCAGTCCAGGCCTACATCTCTGGTCAGCCCAGAACCTGAACCAGCATTCCAGATATATCTCATCAGGGCTGGAGAGAAGAGAAGGATCACCATGCTCAGTCTGCTGGTACTGCTGTCTGTCCAGTGGTACTGCTGTCTGCCCTTCTTAGCTGTACAGAAACAGTACTAACAGTATAAGCGTAATTTGTTGTACAGAAGGAACATCAGGACCTTTTCTGCAAAACTGCTTTGGTCCTTCAGCTGGTTGGCTCCAGCAAGTATCACTGCAGAGTTACACCTCATAGAACTTAGAGTTCATCCACAGAAAGCTTAGATATTCTATCAACCTGATCACCACGGGAGTTCCTCAATGTGAGGTAGCAGACATCTGCATTGCTAGGTTGTTGTCTTCTACATTGCTCTGGTCCAAACTAGATGGCACTGTGCCAGTGCCTGCTTCACTTTGATGGAGTCTCATGGTATGAATGATGCCATGTCAACTCAGCAGAGTCACTCAGTTCTCTAGCAGTACAGTCTTAAGCTACACGTTTTCCCTCCTTGCTATGCCTGAACTGCTCCAGAGCAACTTCTGTTGTTGTACTACAACACACTGCTTTTCAGCCCTCTGTTTAATCCCAACCAGCAAGTAAGCACCACACAGCTCACTCTTCCTCTGGTGAGATGGGAGACAGAAATGGAAGATAAAATGAATGATAAAACTCATAGGTTAAGATAAATACACTTTAGCAGGGAAAGAATAAAGCCCACAAACAAGCAAAGTAAAACAAGGAACTTTTTCACTATTATCCATGAGCAGGCAGGTGTCTGACCATTACCAGAAAAGCAGGACTCCATCACATACAACTACTTGGGAAGACAAAAAAATAACTCTACATGTCCCTCATTCCTTTCTCACCTCTTGATTTTACTGCTTAATAAAATATTGTATGGCTCAAGATAGCCTCCTTTGATGACTTGAAGTCTGATTCTATAACTTCTCCAGTGAAGAGATCCTGCTGTGGCAGGGGGATTGGATTAGATGATCTTTCAGGGTCCCTCCCAATCCCTAATGATTCAATGATACTACAATTCTAAGTCAAGTGTCCTGACTTCATCTCCTCTAAATCTAGTGCAGCAGGTTTTAAGTAGTAGGGAACTGACAGGATACCATGTGTGGGAGGTGGTCATGACCTATTCTGTGTTGATCCCATTTATTTCAAGTTGGATCTAACACTAATACAAATAGTCTATTACACCCCAAAAATGCCACAGCAGGGATACACAGAACCTCTGTCTAGGCAATACAGGCAATAACAAGAAACTGAACTTCTGTGGTAGAAGAAATGGAAGAATTGTTTGACTGAGCTGCTTAACAGGAATTCACATCCCCAACACCACTGTGAGTCTCCGGAGCCTGAATCTCCTGAGCCGGTTATAATCTGCTCCTGCTGTTCCACATACAGCCTAATGACACTGCAATGAGGCAACTCAGAACCATCAAAATTGAAAAAGCATCCTTTGAAGCTATATTCAACATTATCTGGTGCACAGGCAACCTTTCTATCATCCCAGTCAGAAAGAAGGATTTAGGAAGGAGGTGAATTGAACAGGTGAACACCTGGCTGCACAGCTAGTTGTTCTACCAACTACATATCCTAACTGAAGATATGCAGCTATCAGCAGAAAACACAGGTAGATTTTATTACCTATCTCTACAGGACACACAAATTAAATAGAGCAGCCACCAACACAGGAAGCAAATAGATCCACTCACTGCAGGTGTAACAAAAAGCAAACTGCCCCAAAACCATCAACAACAGAGAAATTAACCAGTCTATGTTCTGCCATAACCACGTAGAGACCACCAAGGAGAATACATGAGAAAAAATACAACCCAATTCCTTACCTTTTCCCAGTTCATCTTGTCCCACTAGGAATCCAAAACAGATATTCCAAAACAGATGCTCAGGGCTCTTCCAACAAGAAGCAAGGTGCACCCACCCACAGACAGACAGACACACAACTCTCTCTGCAAACAGGCCCCACTTTTATACTGAGAGGGGCATCAGGGAGGTGTTCACTCAGAGCCCAGGTAAAGCCACTTAGGGCTGTTAAGGGCCCTCAAGAGCTTCTCATGAGTCTGGCCTTCCCTCCAGGATGGTCCTCTGACAACAGAGAGGACCTTGCTCAGCACCTACTGCGTTGCAGTCAGCAGCAGAGCTAAAGGTTCTTGGTGGCCTTGGTCCTTTCACCTGGCTGTGAGGTTCATTCATGTGCTAGCTTTAATTCTTAGCACTTTGCTGATGCCATACTCCAGGTTCTGGCTTTTGTGACCATGTCAACATTTTATAAGCCTAGTCTGTTGGGAGCTGATGAGATTCACCTGACTGAGCGAAGCAAGAAGGTCTTTGTCAACAAAGCTTTTCAGACTCACACAGAGATGGAGTGGAGCCTTGTAGTCAATAGCTATAAGCTGTTCAGCAGGGGTAGGCAAGGAATGAGGGGTGGAGGATTGCCCTACGGGTAAAAGAATGGATTCGCTCCACAGAGTTGTCTTTGAAAAATGGATAGCTTATGCATAAAAAATTCCATTGGTTGAGGCTGCTTTGCCTGTGACAGCCTTCTGTTTGGTCTAGACCGAGTTGACAATATGGCTTGTGGCAGAACACAGTACTTGGCAATGTAATGGTGAAAAAATAACCCCCTACATGCAGGCAGGGGATTTCTCGCCATGTAGCTTCCTATATATTCTCATGTGAGCACTTAGATGTTAGATTGCTGCCTTTCCATACAAGGCTGTCATTTGAGGTCTGCAGCTGCCGTGCTTTCCTTTGTCAAAGCACTGGGCCAGCATCCCCTGGCAGGACTCCTTTTGTATGTGTGTCAAGGGTAGACACCTACCTACGCTGTCCTGCTGCCATCACTGTCAAGTCCAGAGGCAGAAGAAAGAACTGAGGAGAGAACCAGTGAGCATAAACTGCATTTATGCACTTGGCAGGAGAGGGAAGAAGGGGAAATTCAAGCTTAGTGACACTGAGAAAGGCATTTACAGAGAGATGCCTGGGAGAGGGTGAACCTGCCACTGCTGCAGCTTGACAGTCTCCCATGGCAACTCAGTGGAAAAGAAAGAAAAAAAACATCAGATGATGGATTATATCTGCATAGCAACCAGCCATGCCTCAGAGCAGGGTGCCACCCCAAAGGGTGTGTGGTGTAGTAACAGCAGAAACACTCACACACTCATATGTCATGAACAAGACAGATCCTGTCAGGACTCCACATATGGCCGCATACATGTGACTGTTTATGATTGTTTCTCCTCTGCTTTGGGAAAAATAAGCCATACTGCTCACAAAAATGATGCTGCACACACTGTTTGCCCCACAAAATTGCCATGCCTTCCACATCCTAAAAATAATAAATACAGCTTTATTAGCAAATGTAATTTCATTTATGAAGCATCATCTGGAGGAACTTGACACCATCACTCTTTTCTGTCTACATTTAGCCCATATTCAGGGCTAAACTATAGCAGTTGCACCATCACCCAATGACCCCTCTCCAGCCAAGAGGGGGGTATCATAGGAAAAGGAGAGCAGACCTGTGGATTGAAATGAAAATGGATTTAATAAAACTGCCAAAATAATACTAATGCCAATATAAAGTACACAAAGCAATACTTCACTCAGTCAATATATGGCGGTCACAATAAACAGGAAAGCAGTCCTCACGAGCAGAATTATTAGTGAGCCCCTCCCAGAATAGGGAGAAGCAGGATCAGGAGGAGCCCAAGGAGGAAGCCTCTCTGTCTTCGGCACACTTTCCTCTTTATAACAAGTATGAGTTTATGTTCAGGTACACTCCTGTAAACCCACTCAGGTCATCTTTCCTGGCTAGCAGCCTGCAGACAAAGACTGGCCTGAAATTCTACCTGAGCAAAACCAGGACTCGCCTATCTCCCACAACCCTACCTCTGCCTAGACAGTTTCAAATGAATAGCTAAGCCATGAAACTTTCTGTCTCCCTCTTCCTCCACCTTCCTGACAGAGGAATATTTTATCTGCTGACTTCTCTTAGGCCTATCAGAAAGCTGGAGGATCTCCCGTTTCCAAGCATGTCCTATTAGAGTTCAGCAGAGTTTGTCAGATATTTACTGTATTACACTGTGCCTCATCTGACATTAAAAGCAATAATGAGCAACTTTTGGTTCCTCTAATAGGACAAGTTCCATGTCCATGGAATGCAGTTCTGACAGTGATCCTTCTACAGAAAGTCATCACAGCTCTCCTTGGACAGGAGGTATCATTCCGTGTAACAGCTTGAATTGCAGGCAAAAGTGTGCCAGCTGCATAGCCCACTGCGGTCACAGAAACCCTGTACCTGACAGGGCAGCAGTATGGCTCAAAGAGCATGCAACAGGCTAGCCAGCACACCTCTATTCTGCTGAAAGCATCCTTCACTTGCAGAACCACAGATGAAATTTTTTTCTTGCAGCACCCCATGCGTGCTCAAGCAGCTTCTCATACAAAGCAGGCTACAAAAAGACAAGAAAGCCTGATGTGTACGTCTCAAGGCAAACATGACTCAAATCCACCTGTGTCCATGTCTCCTTGCCTACAGCTCTCTCCTGCTGCTATTCACATGACCTGGTTGTTAAAACTTGAATCCAGGAAACTGCCATCCCAACACTTTTAACTTAGTCACTAGATTATTAATCATCTTATCGAGAACTCTTCCCTGATTTTTCCCTAACTTCTGCAATGGTTCCAACTCAGGCCTCTTCAAATGTGGTTGTGGACCTGGCCTTCCGATCAGTGAAAGATCTTGTGGAAGATTGTGCCATGTGTTCCCAGCTGCTAGGAAGAACTTCACCAAGGCTCCTGGTGATATGGACAAGAAAACCTCTAGAAGAAGCGCAGAGACTGTCCAGAATGAGTTCATATATCAATACAGGTTTGAAGTCCTTTTATTTAGAACCATAGGCTGACACAATGCAAACCTCAGCTGGCCTTCTCGGTAAGGGCTACTGATGGAGAGGCTCAAGTAATAGAGAGGACCTTCTTCCTATTGGAATCTAACCCTCTTTTTGGGTGGAACTGGGGCTTCACAGGTTGCATTCCACTCACAATGCCTGTAGTGGCAAGAGCTTGTGAAGCAACAGAGCACTTATATATTTATTGGTTTATCTATTCGTATTTTCTGCCTCGTTACTTCCCCTCTACTGCTGTAACTACTTTTGTTTCCTTTTAAATACATCTGAACACCAGAGTTTCATACGGTAACTTTTGTAATAGATTTATGTTGTCTGCTAATGTCATTGTTTGCTGACAAAAGGATATTTAAATGCCTAGGTAGATGACATGACAGAGGTCTATGCAATATTGGAGCAGAGTAACGAATAAGACTAGATGCAGCAAAACCCTGAAAGTGATCTGGCTGTGACAGGGGAATTAAAATATTTTGTGAGAATTTCTGCGTGTGTAGACCATGAAGAAGAAAAGAACAAATACATAACAGAAAGAGTAAGGCAAAGAAAGTCAAAGAGAGAAAGAATAGTTGAAAAAGAGTCCTGAAGCTGTAGCTCTCAGAAGAGAAAGGGTGTGGTTGCCACTGCACTATGCAGCAAGATGGCTAAGACACCTAGGGATGGGTTGTAGTAAGTTTGATCAGTCAGCAAACAACAAGGAAAGATGAAAACTAGATCTATTGGTAGAATCATAGAATCAAAAAATGGTTTAGTCTGGAAGGGACCTCAGAGATCATCTGATTCCAACACCCATGCCATGGGCAGGGACACCTCTCACTAGACCAGGTTGCCCAGAGCTCCACTCTGCCTGGCCTTAAACATTGCCAGGGAGGCAGTATCCACAACCTCTCTGGGCAGTCCATTCTAGTGCCTCAGCACCCTCATAGCGAGGAATTTTGTCCTAAGACTAATCTAATTTTACCTTCTTTTAGTTCAAAGACATTTCCCTTTGTCACTAGTGTCAGTTGTAAAATGTCCCTCTGCAACCCCTTTCAGGTACTGAAAGGCTGCTATAGGACCCCCTCATAGCCTTCTTTTGTCCAGGCTGAACAGCCCAAATTCCCTCAGCCTGTCTTCATAGGAGAAGTGATCCAGCCCTCTGATCATCCTTGTCCTCTTCTGGACTTGATTTTTAACTCCTGTTTTGTAAAAGAAAATGATCTGTATGGTTTGTTGCTCTAATGGAGCTGGGCTCGAGGCAGACGAGCACAGATGGTCTCACACATTTCTCTGTCAGGAGTTCCTATGGACTCAGAAAGGTCAGGCTGAACACCAAGCCACTGGAATACCTCATCTGGCCTGGCAGCTCATGGTGGAATGGATCAGCACTCTGTTCAAGCTGTATGAAGCATTACACTGAGGTTCTGGTGTCAAGCCTGCCTGTGCCTGTTCACTGCAGAGCAGCCAGCTGGCTGAATATATCCTGCGGAAAGATGGCAAGGCCCAGCTGAAGGAAACATATGGGCCATAGCTGTTACCAAATGTCCACATCATCTGAGATTGCATCAAGTAAAGTGTTATCAGCCAAAATGTTGCACTTGAATCTCAACTGGGAGCCCTTTATTTGTATATGGTATCTCCAAATTTCATTATTGTCACAAGACCTGTGAAGGATTTTACACAAGGTAGTGCTCGGTTCTGCTTTGGAGATTTGTGCTAGAAAATCCTTTAGCTCATTAGGTTTGTTAGGATCATGTAGATGCTCCCTTTTTCAAAGAAGTGACTAAACCAATTCATTCTTTCAAACCCGACTGGTACTTTGCTGAGATCTGATTTCACGGGGCACTCTCTAAATTTCTCAGTCCCTGTCATGGCTTAAGATTTGTGGAACTAACCCTGACATGTCATGAACCAACCAGATTCCATCCTAGCACCAATTTGTTAACAAATAATATAGCTTTCCATAGGCATAAATAAAAGGCCTGTGTGGTTGCTGAACGTCCTCTTCTTTCCTGGGTTGTTTCTGGGATCACTGCTCATTCACAGAATCATAGAATCATTAGGGATTGGAAGGGCCCTCAAAAGATCATCCAGTCCAATCCCCCTGCCACAGCCGGATCACCTAGACCAAGTCACACAGTCAGTCTGCGTTAGAAGGGACCACAGGATCATCCAGTTCCAACTCCCCTACATTGGGCAGATACACCCCATCTTAGGTCAGGCTGGCCAGAGCTTCATCCAGCCCAGCCTTAAACACCTCCAAGGACGGGACCTCCACCACCTTCCTGGGAAACCCATTCCAGGCTCTCACCACTCTCACAGTGAAGAACTTCCTCCTCACATCCACTTTAAATCTACCCATCTCCAGCTTTGCTCCATTGCCCCTAGTCCTGTCGCTACCTGACATAGAATCATAGAATCATAGCTGATCTTTCAAGGTTCCTTCCCATCCCAAATGTTCTATGGTTCATACAGTCATTATAATATTATTCCAGATTATGATCATTGGTTTATTATATAACTATTAAAAGGGGTTAAACTCTTGTTCTTATAAACAGATATGTGCTACAATAGATCTTTTGAGGAGTCACATTTTGGAATGAAGAAGATCTATATAATTTTTATCATGGGATCTGTTTTATGTTGTAGAAAAATGCAAAGCTAAATGTCACAGAAATTTTCACTCCATTACTCTGCATCCAGAGAAACTGGAATGCAGACAATAAAGCACATCTATGGTGTCATTCTTTCTGTGAACCATATGAATGTATGCTTTTACTAACAATTTTGCAAGGAGAGAAGTTTTAAAGATTACGGGGACTGAAATGAAAATTGTTGTGTTTGCTCACACAATCAGCGTGGTAGTTCAATGAAGTAAATGTTGTCCATTCTTAAAATACATGTAGCTCTGAACACATCTATTTGAAATATACCAAACAAACATTCTGAAGATGTAGGAGTTGAAAAACACTTCCCAGGCAATCTCAATTCTGCAGGAGTTTTCTCACTTTCTTTACCTCACTGAACACTATCTTTGCCTAGTAGTGACCATATTACAGTGAGAATATTATTTCTTGTGATTAAAGAATAGAGCGCAGCCTCAATGGTAAATTTTATAGGCAAACTTCCATCGAAGATTGGAAGTTAAAAATAAATTGTCCCTGTTCTTCATTCAAATCAAGCTGTGAACTCTGGTCTTATTTGAATGTGGCTAGAGACAAAAGGTTTTATGAAGTGTTGCTTTTCTTTGCAATGTAAAAGATAATTTTGTGTCAAAGGGTGACAAAGATTGTGGTAGCACCAACTACTAGCTAAAAACAGGGAAGTTAATAACATGACATGAAGTCTATAAAATATAACTATTCCTATAAACTACAACTTTAACTTGCATATATTCTATCATTACATTAATATTTATATAATTTTTGCCCCACTTTTCAATAGCAATTGTTCTTTCCAAAGCTTATATGTCCCTGAATATCACAGCAAGGTCTGGGGGAATGAAGTCCCTCCATCACAAGACACATCAGTTTCAGGACCATGTGAAGAAACCTGAATATTGAGTCCATGGAACTCAATGAGATGCACCCCATGGTCCTGAGGGAATTCAGTGATGTAGCTACAAGCTATCATCAGCCATAAATGTGCCAGTGAGGCAAAATCATTAGTGATTGAAAAAATGAAAATATCACATCCACTTTTAATAAGGGTAAAAAGGAATATCCTGACAACAACCGATCCATCAGCCTCACCTCTGTGCCTGATACCGCCTCAGAAAAGACGCTCCTGGAAGCTATGTCAAGGCATATGGAAAGCAAAGAGGTGGTTAGAGACCATCAGCACAGCTTTGCAAAGGGCAAATTGTGACTGACTAATCTAGTGGCCTTCTCTGATGGAATAACTGTGTTAGTGGACAAGGGAAGAGTAACTATTGTCATCTCTCCTGACCATAAGCCTCTAACACAGTCCTGCAGAAAATCCTCGTCACTAAATCGGAGAGATATGAATTTGAAGGATAGACTATTAAATGGATGAAGAAATGGCTGTATCCCCCATCCACAATTACACTCACAGCACAATATCAAAGTGGAAATTACTTGAGAAGACTCATAACTCAGATATCAGAGGAGCTGGTGGTGGCTAGATTCAGCTCCTGGATTGTAAATAGACTATTGCTGAGATCAGGACCAAGTATCAGGGAGCTAAGTGTTTATTTAACACTGTAAACAAGCTAGAGAGGGAGAGAAGACAGAAGAGTGATGGAGAAAAGAAACAGGAGAGAAGAAAGATAACAGAGCAGGCAAGAGAATCACCACTATGGATTAGTGGTGACTTCTGCATAGTCCTTACACATAGTTGGTTTTTGAAGCCCTGAAAGCCAGTTGCATCTATTAAAGGTTTCTATGGTAATCAGGAGATGAACAAATGGCTTGAAAACTGAATTATCCAGCACAGACGTTTTATCCTTAGTTTCTATTCTGTCAATCTGACTCTACTCCATTTGGAAACAGGTTATCTGGACATAAAAAAGTTATCTTTTTAACTTAAATATAGCTATTGCTAATGCTGTATTTAAGGAAGAGTTTTCTATTGGCATCCATGAAACAGCCATAGTATTAGCATTCTTTAAAACAAACTAGGAGTTCTATATTATTATTAGATCTCAGACATGAATTAGCCACTAACCTTCAAATACTGATGAAATTAAAGATTTAGCTAAGAGCTAAAATTAATATAACTCTGCACTACCGTGTTAAAAAATGTAAATAGCCATGTGCTATGTTAATTACCAGGAATTTATTTTGGCTTCTTATGAATTTTTTATAGCAGCATTGCTTCCATGAACAAGATTCAGTAAGTCTGAGACTCCTGGAATCTCCACAGAAGGACAATGAGACCATATCCTCCAACACTACATCTAAGCAACTTTTAAACATATCCAGGGATGGTGACTCAACCACCACCACTATGACCTTAGGAAGTTTATATTGTTATAGTTTTGCTATTAAGCTAACATTAGTTTCATAATTAAAAAAAGACAATTATTTATAATAACTTTGTAGGACACTGAGGGAAAAGGAGAACTGAAATTAAAAAATAAATCACAGTTTCTCCCTATATGTCCAATTAACGGATTGTTTTTTACTTTCTGAGATTAAAAATATTTCAAAAGTCTTCCATATTCTTGATGTGGTTTAGATGAGAATGAAAATGTATGACACTGGTGTTTTCCATTTAATAACTCAGAGTACAGTCAAATGTTTACATCCTTGATCAGTCTGAAAAAAAATGATTTTGGGTTCCTGACTGGATAAAAAATTGCATCAAATAAAGAATGTGGAGATGACACAGCAGGAACCGAATCCCAGCATAAATCCAGAAAAGGTTTATAACTCATGCATTCAAGCATGAGTGGTGTTAGGGAATGTGGTTTGGGGTGAACTTGTGGAGTGGAGTTGAAGGTTGGAATTGATGATCTCAGGAGTCTTTTCCAACCTGAATGATTCTATGATACTAATAATATGAATATTTTACAATAATTTATGGCACTAAGTTTAGGTTTTCTTTACATATCATCTGCTTTAAGTAAGTCTATATTACAGAGAACAAATCACAGCCATCTAGCAATACAGAGATTTGTTTTCAAAACTAAAAATTGTGTGTAACCATTGGGAAGAACAATTTAGGAAGACTGCATACTGTCTGGTGGTTTGCCACACAAGTACCACAAACATGCTGAAGATACTCTCTTTCATCTTGTCTCATAGGTATGAACTGTCAGCACACTGCAACACATGCATCTTTAACTTGAAATCGCAGAATCACAGAACTATCGAGGCTGGAAAAAAGCCTAGGATCATTAAGCACAGCCTATGACCTAATATCACCACATCAGCTAGACCAGGGCACTAACTGCCACATCCCGTCTGTTCTTAAACACCTCCAGGGATGGGGACTCCACCACTGCCCCGGGAAGTCCATTCCAGTGTCTGACCACTCTTTCTATGACAAAACGTTTCCTGATATCCATATTGAAACATGTTGAATTTCACCTCATTTGAATTTAACACACATTGCATCATTTTTTCCAGAGTACTGAAGATTCAGCACTGCAAGCTAAAGAGGTACAATAAGCAGGAAGTTCATTTTACTGTTGTAGCTGAAACCACTCAATAAACTTATTTCCTCATAATTATTTTGCATTTGAATACACACTCTAGGACTTAAAACATTTAATGTTTTGAAGACACTTTTGGAATGCATTTTCTCAGCAACTGTTGTGGTAGTCCCCATGATAAAGTATATCCTAATACAGACGAAAAGCAAGTAAAACCTTTGAAACTTGTGGTGTGCTTGCTCTATTTCATACAGTCACCCATTTGTAGAAGGCTGAGGTTAACATGTAGAATATGTAAGGCTAACATGAGAAAAGCCCCCTGGAGACACATCTGGCTAGCAGTATTTTATCTAGTCTAGAGCTCTCTGGTCACAAGAATAAAAGTTATTCAGAGCTCCCAGTGGCTTTTGGCAGAAACACTATAGATGCCTTGATTTTAGTTATTGCATGGTGTTTTATATTAGGGCTTTTTTTCTCTCTCAGGTTTTGTCTTACATTGGGAGACTTTACTTTCAAGTGTGATTTCACTTGAAAGCCCTCAGAGGAAATAAGTTATTGTCTGTAACTAACTATCCACAAAAATCCTCCACTGTCCGTAACCCTGTAAAACTTCCCATAGTTAAGTGGGTTATTGTCTCATTCTTGTTAATTTTCTTTCTCAGTATTTGTACAGAACTTCTGATCCCTGAAGAGCTTGACAAGAAGATTCATACTTCTTATGCAAAACGCTTAATGTTATTTAGATTTAGATAAAAATGAATGAGTTTCTACTCTATTCCAAGCATTCTAGTGGGAACTGTGATAACTAAGCTAACCCGCTTGTTCACTCTTGTCTTGTGGTATTTGATTACTCCATAGCCTGTGTACTTTGGCCTTTGGAGGGGTTATGCTGCCCTGCCTAGCTGATATGGAGGAAGGTGCTTTCAAGCCCCAGTCATTTCCAGACTTCATTTCACTGGGAGACAGATTGCTGTGAGCAATCATCTTAGTAAAAGTTAAACTGCTGAGTACCCAAGGGACTATCAGTCAGTAAATTTTTAAAACGTATTAGGTAAACTTCTGCTGTTTATTTTTTTTCTAGTGTAATCCACTTTGTAATTAATACTAAAGATACATAGCATCACAAAGACATAGTTTCATACTGACGCTTCTTTCATACTGGCTTGGTCAGACAGACCAGGATGCAAGTGTTAATTGTGCTTGATGGTTTTAAGATGCTTGGGGTAACAAATAGAAAACATAGACACATAGAATCATAGAATCATAGAATCATTAGGGATTGGAAGGGACCTCGAAAGATCATCTAGTCCAACCCCCCTGCCACAGCAGGATCACCTGTGTCCAGTTCTGGAGCCCTTATTACAAGAAGGATGTGGATGTGCTGGAGCGAGTGCAGAGGAGGGCCATGAGGATGATCAGAGGGCTGGAGCACCTCTCCTCTGAGGCCAGACTGAGAGAGTTGGGGCTGTTCAGTCTGGAGAAAAGGAGGCTCCCAGGTGACCTTATTGTGGCCTTCCAGTATCTGAAGGGGGCCTACAAAAAGGCTGGGGAGGGGCTATTTAGGATGTCAGGTAGTGACAGGACTAGGGGCAATGCAAAACTGGAGATGGGTAGATTTAGACTGGATGTGAGGAGGAAGTTCTTCACCGTGAGAGTGGTGAGAGCCTGGAATGGGTTTCCCAGGAAGGTGGTGGAGGTCCCGTCCTTGGAGGTGTTTAAGGCTGGGCTGGATGAAGCTCTGGCCAGCCTGACCTAAGATGGGGTGTATCTGCCCAATGTAGGGGAGTTGGAACTGGATGATCCTGTGGTCCCTTCTAACGCAGACTGACTGTGTGACTTGGTCTAGGTGATCCTGCTGTGGCAGGGTGATTGGACTGGATGACCTTTCAAGATCCCTTCCACCCCCTAATGATTCTATGATTCTATGAAAAGAAGCATGGCCATCAGGTCAAGGGAGGTGATTCTACTCCTCTAACTCCACTCTTCTGAGACCCAGTTTAGAATATTACATCCTGGTCTGGGGTCTCACATACTGTTGACCTCTTAGTGTAGATACAGAAGAGGTCCATTAAAAAAAAGTAGGGAGCTGGAACACATCTCCTATGAAGAATGACTGAGAGTTGGGGTTGTTCAGCCTGTATTTAATAGACTCTGCCCACAATAGCTAGGTTTGGTGTGAGGATCTTCAAAAGTCCTTTCCAACCCAAATAATTGTATATCATATTGAGATTTTTTTAAGCACCAACTATCATTAGTATTATCATAGTTATTATCATTATAAATTTCAAAATTGCCAACCTAGGTGTTACTGCAAATCAAATCACATAGCTGATAAATGTCATATCAGCACTTTGTAGAAAAAAATTTGAAATATTATATATATTTTTCATATACAATCTATGAAGCTGGAAGATTGATTAAAACTTAACAGGTAAGTGTCATCCATAATGAGCCTGAAGAAGTGGAAAGGTAGAACATGAAGTACAGTGTGCATTAAAAAACAATTGCTGCAAGCCCGAAAGAAATTCATAAAGACAGTGAGTCTAACTGTCTTCAATATATTTTAACAAACTGATATAGTTAACGACTTGCTGTGGCTTTAATTTTTTGGACCTTGCTCCCAAAATGGCAACTCAGAATATTATCGGTGCTTTGAAATATTTGGTTTCTTTTTCACTAGAGATCTTGTATGACTAGTTTCAACTTCATATATATTAAATTCTTAAGCTAAGACAGTCCCTAGGAAAATATTTTCAGTAAATATCATCAACAAGAACTTATACTACTGAAATTATACCAGGTTCTAGCAGACAACTGCATGCTCATTGATCATTAGAATGTATTATGTCTTCATTCTGAACTGTGTATACCCAAGGGATTACAGAAATAACATTTGCTTAACCTTTTGTGATTTCCTTAGAGGTTTCTAGAAAGACAAGAAGATTGGATCCTCTTTCTGTTTGCCTGTGAGTCTGTTTGTGTGCCTTTCTGAAACAGACTTCTGAAAATTGCTAAATCCTATATATCCTTCCATACATGTAATCTTTAAAAATAAGAATTTTTACTCTTGAAAATTTCCTGAGTCCGTAATTAAAGTACAGTAAAATATAAAAAGAATGTGTACAGCAAGTGTCAGACAGATAGAGCAGCCTGTCCTCATAGGATATCACAGGGCTTCAGTCCTGTGATAATCCTTGTGTCCCTCCTCTGGACATGCTCCAACCACTCCCTGTTCTTTTTGTACTGGAGACTCCAGAACTGGACACAGTACTCCAGATGAGGTCTCATAAGACCAGACTAGAGGGAGAGAACCACAGCCCTTGACTTGCTGGTGACAGTGCTTTTGATGCAGCCCAGGACACGATCGGCCTTCTGGGCTGCTCTGACATATTGCCAGCTCATGTTGAGTTTCTCATCTGCCAATACCCCCAAGTCCTTGTCCTCAGGATTATTCTCAATCCATTCACCTCCCAGCATGTATTTGTGCTTCGAATTAACCCAATCCAGATGTAGGCCCCTGCACTTGGACTTGTTGGACCTCACGTAATTTGTACAGGCCCCATTCTCTAGCCTGTCAAGATCCCTCTGGATGACCTCCTGTCCTTCCAACCTGTTGACCATCCCACACAGCTTTGTGTCACCAACAAAATTGATCGAGGGGGCACTCGTTGCCACTGTCCATGTCATCAGCAAAAATGTTAAATAGCACCAGACACAACCTAGACCCCTGATGAACATCTGTCATAACTGATCTCCACTTGGATATGGAGCCACTGATCATAACTCTTTGACTGTAACCACCCAACCAATTTCTGGTGTACTGAGCTGTCAAAACTATAACTCTCTATAGTCACTGAGTTTTGAGATGTAACAGAATTTGAACTGAAACAACACATTAAAAATACATTAGAATTTTTCATTCCATTACCTTTATTTTAGTCATCTTTTGGAATCCCACACAGTTGTGGAAAACTGCTTTTAAAACTCCACTCAGTTCCTTATCTGGCACATGCTGAATCAAGAATCACAGAACATTAGGGATTGGAAGGAACTTCAAAAGGTCATCAAGTGGGGGGGGGGGGGGGGGGGGGGGGGGGAGGGGGGGGGG
>VXBP01005210.1:0-12725 GCA_013400115.1 Rhinopomastus cyanomelas
AGGGCCACGAGGATGATCAGAGGGCTGGAGCAGCTATTCTGTGAGGCCACACTGAGAGAGTTGGGGCTGTTGAGTCTGGAGAAGAGGAGGCTCCGAGATGACCTTCTTGTGGCTTTCCAGTATCTGAAGGGGGCCTACAAAAAGGCTAGGGAGGGACTATTTAGGATGGCGGGTAATGACAAGACTAGGTGCAATGGAGCAAAGCTGGAGATGGGTAGATTTAGAGTGGATGTGAGGAGGAAGTTCTTCAGCATGAGAGTGGTGAGAGCCTGGAATGGTTTGCCCAGGACGGTGGTGGAGGCCCCATCTTTGGAGGCATCCTGAATGAGGCTCTGGCCAGCCTGATCTAGGGTAGAGTGTCCTTGCCCATGGCAGGGGAGTTTGAACTGGATGATCCTGTGGTCCCTTCTAACCCTGACTGACTGTATGACTTGGTCTAGGTGATCCTGCTGTGGCAGGGGGATTGGACTAGATGATCATTCACGGTCCCTTCCAACGCCCAATGATTCTATGATTCTATGGTGCCACAGGACAGTGATCCACAGGGAGGTTGGCCAGGCTCTAAACCAGCTTTTACATGGAGCTGGTTAAAGTTGGTCAGTATTTTCATAAATGTTTCAGTGAATGATTTCCATATTATTAGTCTGCTTATTTTCTCAGAACTATCAATGTAATTTTCTTCTATTTTTTGTGGAAAAAAATTTCTAAAATCCTATGAAAAGTACAATAACCCCTGCCCAAAACTAGAGATATTTCCTATTGTAACTCCTTCTTACTGGGGTGCATGATCAAAGCCAGCATTAGAAAACAGATGCTGTAAAAACATTGGAAAGATTAATAGAAATAGAAAGCAGTAACTCTCAAGTACCAGCAGTAATCCAAAGAGAAATATCATATGTCTTCATAAAAAACTATTTTCTCATTAAAAATCCATCAGAATGCATTGCAGCTTGCACAGACTTGGGTCAATTAAAATCCACTGACGTAAGAAAAGACCAAGAAATTCTATCTGATTTCAGTAATTTCTGTCTTTCAATGTGGATGCCTATCTACAGTAGTAGATTCATTCCAATTCTTAAAGTACATGAAAATAATAAACTTAGCAGCATAAAACTAAAAGAACAATAATTTGCTTGGAATTCTGTAGAACAACTTCCGATACTCAAGTACCCGGTGCACACAGTTTTATGTCTAGTGGTCCATTTGGAGGTGACTTTCTGGAAATCATGCTAACACCGTAACTGGAGGGAAAAGGTGGCTCAAAGTGATTTATATTCTCATTGCTCCTCTGACTTTTGGGACCACAAGTCACAACAGAGTTCAAACTAATTTATAAGTGCAAAGACTGTGAACATTGCTTTTGTTTTGATTTCTTGACTTTTTTTTTTTTAGTTAGACTTTAATATTAAAATTTTTGTAGTGAAAGGAATAAAAAGCAACTCCCAGTCTGTTTCTTGACAATTTAGGACTGATGTGCTGCCAAAATCCAGCATTCTTTTTTAACTGCTTACACATGTACCCTAGCTGAGTTTATTGGAGAAACCTAGGTTTTGTTCTTGGGAATATGTCTATAAATTAAAAATAAAAAATGAAACTACAACTTCCTCCCACTCTCACATGTTAATTTAATCTTCTAACTGAACTATTTTCCTTTTGAGTCTCTCTGTTAAATGTGGCCAGATAGGCTAAAAGTCTAAACCTGATGTAGATAAGCGAACATTAGGAAAGAGTTTCACTTAAGATTCAGTCAAGATATAGTAGCGCTCAATCAATGATAAACAAGTTATACATGTTTTCCAAGGGTGCATTGGTTATTATTAAGCTGCCTCACAACTGCAGGATCCTTGACACCTGACAATATAAGACATCTCAGACTGATCTATTTGGACCTGCTGCAACCTTGCAAACTTTGTATTGAATTAAAAGAGGAGTACAGTTTTTAAAAACTAAACAAAGGGTAAAAGTAGCACAGTTCCATATAATTGTCTGAAGTTAGCCTAGTAATGGATTGTAATCATATATTTCACCCAGAGGATTTACTGAGTGAAACCAAAGACATGGCTTCAAACTGTCAGGTCAGGCAACACAGGAAAAACCACACAGTACTGGAAACTCAGCCATGATCTCCTCAGCTTACTGGTCACACATGCCCAATGAAACAAAAATAGTTCCTCAAAATTACACAGAGCATTTTAGCCAAACAGCAGTTGTAATTAACTTTCTGAACAATTTGTGTAGAAATAGTGAACTCTTTGAAGCTTTTCACCAGAGTCCTTTGGACATTTACACCTGAATCAGAAGTTGCACACATAACCAAAAAGAGATTAGTTCAATTATATTGTTGTGTTGAGTAGAAGTGCATGTGTGTTCATCATGAATTTATTAAAGAACATGGATCTGTGATGTGCCATAATTTTTTAAGACACAGCTCAGGAAAACCGCTTGGGGCTGGTTTTGTCTCTTCTAAACCTCGTAATCCAATCAGCTTCACATAAATCCAAAAGAAATCTCATCTATTTCATTGCCTTCTGAATATATCAGGAACATGTAAGTTCACAGATATAAAAATTAAACTAAGAAAAAGTCACATAAGATTTTCACAAGTGTGGTGAGAGACCAAGGCATGGGCTCTCCCATCAGAGAGAACATCTCCTTCCTGGGCTGGCTCCAGGACCCAGAAGTTACACCACAGTCTTGCATAGCAGCCACATGAAATATTGAGGCTTTATTCTTCTGCAACAGTTACACACGATCATTGAAATGTCAGCTGTATTCCAACTCTTAACTATCACCAGATTTAAGTTAAAATGTATTGACATCTATATCGCAAAGTCATGAATAAAATTTAATGAGAGGTTTAAATTTTACCAGCAGAATGTATTTCTTGAATGCATCAGCCACATCAGTGGTGCCATATTCCATCACAGAGATAATATTCCAAAAATAACTTCCTAGATTTGCATCTTCTCAACATGATTCAGGAAGGACTGAAAATCACACAGAGTTCAGTCTTTACAAGGGCAGAACATCCTTGCACTAATACTGTTATTTGAAGAGCAGATTAAATTGTGGAGGAGGTCTGAGAAATGGAAGCCAATCAGAAGACAGAGAAAGCTTACTCTGAGTAAGGACACTTCTTAGTTGTGCCAAAATTAATTGAGTGACTAATTACAACAGGAATTCAAACTAGAACCAGCTGGTAGTTTAACATTCCTCAAACCCTTACTCAGCAAAAGTTTTGAGTGTTTGCCTGATTTTAGTCTCACCAAAGCCAATTAACAATCAAACCGCATTTCAGAAAGTTGAAACCTGAGAATCATTTCCCCAGTTTCTTAGAGACTGCTAGATTAAAGATTTCTGGGGCTTTAGCCTGGTGTTAGCTTGCTGGGTCCTGTGCAAAGGTTTTGTATAACAAAACCGAACCACCATTCGTCTTGTACAGACTGCATATAAACACAGCAGTGCAATGCATGGGGAAAGGTTAAGCTTGTGTGAATCATCCTGCTCACATCTTGTTTCCAGTGATAATGATACCCACTGTTCAAATGCAAGAAATCCATTCTATGGAGTAAATAACATGAAAATCTTCTTCCTTATCCGTTTAAGGATCAGCTCTTCACTGACATCTAAAAGCTTATTTCCCTTTTAAAATTTCTGCATAATCTCAACCAATACAATTGTTTCAGAATGCCAAGTTTGTTTTGCATAACTACTTGAGGAAGTGAGCTCCAGTGATTAATTATACATCTTGGACCAGAGTTTTAAGCTTCTGGCTGGTCACATCAATTGCAGTTCAGGACTCATCTTTCACATGAGTACAATTCTTCCTCCAGAGACACTAAGCCCAGGAAGTAGAGAAGGAGAGCAGGTCCCCTCCAAAATGCCCTGTGTAGTGCAGAGTACAAAAACCATTTCCTCCAGCAGCGCTTTTTGCAAGAACTTCAAGTGAGTCATGAGTACTTTTCCTTAGTAGTTGCCAAAGACAAAATGTAACAAAGTGACAGAAAAACTCAAATTTTTTTTGGCAATACCAATAAAATCTAGACACTTTACCAGAAAGTTAAATACTGTAGATTAATTATTTTCATTCCCTTCTGCTATCTCTGACCAGGCAGAGTCATCCCTTTGATGGCCTCTTCAGGTTTTATTTTGGGCTTCAGACCCAATGCAGAAGGATTTTTGGTGATATTCTGAGACTACTAACTTGCCAGAAATGTACACATGTCCTTATGCTATCTCAAGCAATCCAGGAATATCCCGAGGAGCGTGGCCGTTTGTGCACTACAAAGGTTTTACTGCTGCTAATTTGGGGATATATCTAGTAATTGGCACAGAATTGGTCTTTCTGATATGTTCACAAAACTACTGTAAGCAGCGCTGCTACTGCATTACAAATGGAACTTTTTGTTGCACACAGGTGGCCATTATCTCAGAGCATGTGATAACGGATGCAGTTTGTGGAATATTGTGTCGCATATTCAGAAATAAATGACGCTCCAAGTCCTTTAATGCCTATTTCTCAGTGAGGCATGTGTGTATTATCTCCCCTTGTATGAACTTTGTCAAGCTATGCAAATGTTTTTAGCAAAAGAGGGAAAATGTCTGGGGGAGGTAAAATTATTTCTTGGCTTCTTGAACAGGTTTCTATGAATTTTCTGAGCAACAATCTGTAGCACAGCAAAAGTCCTGCTTTTTCATAAGACTAAGCTCCTGAGGAACACGGTCTATTCTGAGAGCAGTCAGCAAGAAAGAAAATAACCTCCCAGTATCCTTTAAGCCTTATCCAAACAAGAGTCAGGATTTTTTTAAAATGACTAATGACTGTAGGTGCCTTGAGACTCCATAAAGAGGTCTGATTTCCAGGGTTTAAGGTGTTGCCTGAAAATAGCCTTGCTAGTGCCCCACATTAGGCCAAGCTAATACATAGGCATTAAAACTCACTAGATTTTTACTGCATATCAACTTTTACTGCAACCTACTGGTGATACCACATAGCAAACAACCCACAACCATGTTTCAGTACCTGCACAGGACTAAAATATCTGTTCTGGCTGTTTGAATAAAATTGCTGTAATCCAGTTTGTCAGATAGCTAAATTTTGGAGACTCTCTTGACTGAGGGATTCTCTACTTCCAGACACAGACTGGGAAGAGGCAAAAATTAAGTGCTTTAGATGTCAAAGATAAACTTCAAGCTGTAAAACAATCAAGTCACGTGCTATAAAGACCTCATGCAGACAGACAGCAAAAACAACCAAGGTGCTATTTTCAGCAATTGATCTCCAGGCCATGTGCATCAAAGGATGCACATGATCATTTGAGTGTTAACATTTCCAAACAACTAGTAGAAAAAGAAATATCCTGTACTGGGTTAAATGACTTTTTAAAGAGTGTAATTCATTCTGACTGATATACCAGAGAACATATGTTAAAAATAAAATTGTGCAGCATATGAACTGTTACAATTACAATAATGGAAGCCCACCCTCTAGGGTAAAAATGAATCTGCCTTCACCAGTGATAGAAAACAGCAGTGCAGCATCGGGAAGCAGAAAACAGACATTCCTCCACCACATTTTGAAAGGCATCCCCAGACCACCTTCAAGGTATTCCTTGCCCACAAAGATTTCAATCCCCAGTGTTCCCATCTCCTTGTGCCTTGGAGCTTTGACCACAACAGCAAGGCTGTCAGTGGCTTAGGACAGCACCAGGCAGGGATAGTTTTAATATATGTATTTCCAGATTGCTTTCAAGAGCTCAGAGGACTGGAGATACTCAGCATTGCAACTGGAAACATAGCATTAATTTTTCACTTACATTAGCCAACATAGCATAGTTTGCCTCCTCTTTGACTGCAGAGTTTGAATATCATGTGCTGTTACTGAAACAAAAGAAAACAAGACTGTGTCTGCAGTCAGCCAGAGTCTGCATGTCCTGAGCAAAGCTGTATCTTTAACTATGGCAATTACATGTGAATTAGCCACTTGTACTTCTGACTATCCATTTCAGTATTTTGCTTATCATGGATGTGTGTACCTGGTAGAATGGAGAAAGTAAGCTGGGAATGTATCAAGAACATTACCCACTGTTAGTCAGCACTTATCCACTGCCTTTATCCATTTTGCCTTTCTGCAACCAAGCTTTTTAGGAAAGAGAGCCCATGGAGTTAGACCAGAGAGCAGAAATTGGACTCCTGTCAAACCTTGCCAATAGGGGCACATTCACATTGGCCTGGGAGGAGGACAGACACCAGACCTACTGACTAATCATCACCCAAACCTCTGGCTTTGAGCCAGATAATAGAATCACAGAATAATTCCAATCCCCCTACAACAGCAAGATCACTTAGACCAGGGGTCCTCAAACTTTTTAAACAGGGGGCTGGGTCCTGTCCCTCAGAAAGTGTCATGAACCAGGCTGTAGTTTGTCCTGCCTGGGAGCGGGAGGGAGAGGCGGAAAGCCGCACACCTCAGCCTGGCCACGCAGTCAGCAGGAAGAAGTAAACTGCGGCTGCTTGGCAGTGGAGAGCAGGGTACACCCCGACCTAGACCAAGTCACACAGGAACACATCCAGGCAGGTTTTAAACATCTCCAGGGAAGGAGACTCCACAACCTCCCCGGGGAGCCGGTTCCAGTGCTCTGTCATGCTCACTGAGAAGAAACTCCTTCTCATATTTATGTGGAACCTCCTNGCGGAAAGCCGCACACCTCAGCCTGGCCACGCAGTCAGCAGGAAGAAGTAAACTGCGGCTGCTTGGCAGTGGAGAGCAGGGTACACCCCGACCTAGACCAAGTCACACAGGAACACATCCAGGCAGGTTTTAAACATCTCCAGGGAAGGAGACTCCACAACCTCCCCGGGGAGCCGGTTCCAGTGCTCTGTCATGCTCACTGAGAAGAAACTCCTTCTCATATTTATGTGGAACCTCCTATGTTCCAGCTTACAACCACTGCCCCTTGTCCTATCATTCGATGATATTGAGATGAGCCTGGCTCCATCCTCCTGACAAGCACCGTTCAAATATTTATAGGCATTAATGAGGCCACCCCTCAGTCTCCTCTTCTCCAAACTAATAAGACCCAGCTCTCCCAGCCTCTTGTCATAAGGGAGGTGCTCCACCTCCTTCATCATCCTCATTGCCCTATGCTGGACTCCCTCCAGCAGCAGCTCCACATCCCTCTTGAACTGAGTGGCCCAGAACTGGACCAAATATTCCAGATGTGGTCTCACCAGTGCAGAGTAGAGGAGAAGAAGGACCTCTTGATCATGTTTTCATGCAGCTCAGAAAGTTCCCACCTCTTAGGGATGCAAATGCCTGCCAGGCCTGTGAACAGTATCTAAGCTGTCTGTTCAACTGCTACGTTAATCGTAAGATGCAGTGGCAAACCACAGGCTCACTTGCAAGAGAGTTCAGCTAAATTACGTTTCAGCTGTCCGTTGCCTATTCACTGCTAAGATGAGATAACCTCTATGTGAACACTCAGCCCACTTCAGAAGAAAATGGAACAGTTTCAAATCAACAGGGAACAGAAACAACTCCGTTCTTCTAAGCTGTGAATCAAAGTACTCAAACAAACCACTTAGTGTCAGCTGAGAAGGGCTAACCAAAAAGGTTGAAGATCCCAGCTAACAGTTTTAGTCACTACAGCATTCCATGCTTGGGATGGAGGTGTAAGAACCAAACCTTGCTTGCTTCCAGGCATTTCACTTTGGCTGCCACTATGGAAAAATGGCTACTCCTGGGCCTGAGTGGATTCAGTCGTAGCTGATTTTATAGTGTAACTCCAGAGTGGCAACACTGATGATGAGACATATGGTCTGAGGCTACTGATCATGAACAACAATAACAACAGAGAAAAGTCTTAAGCAAACACATGACAAGTGTGCATTACTCAAGACATCTTTAAGGTGACAGGAAGTACTGTGGACAAATGCCACTAGTTGGCTTCCTCTTTTATGGCACATGCAACTGCCATGGTGTCTCTGATTCATTTGACCTCTGTCCTGGGCAATGCACATAGCAAAATGAGTTTTCCTGACTGACGCAACAAGCCCATTATGTAGAAGTACTGTTGTCTTTATCTTTTCAAGATTGGTCAGTCAGAACCATTTTACATGATCAACCCAAATATTTTGTAACATACCAGCATTCAGTCTGAGCTCTGCTCGACACTCTTGGTAGATTTCTGAACCTTTCACAGGATATTCGGGCAGACAGGTCAACCTTGAACTTCCAGACAAGAAAATTTTTATTTCTTGGAAATATGTTAAGTTGTATCCAGGGTTTGTTATATATAACACAGGACATCGCTGACTGACATCATCTGCTGACTGACAACTCCAAGCTGGCTGGTCTCTTGAAGCTCTAATTGGCTCCAGTCCTAGGAAGGGTGAATGTGAAATGTGAAAACAATGACTGCATTTGTATGCATTTCAGGTACATGTTGGTAGTTATATCTCTACTCATTCACATACGAAGGATCCTGTCTCACATTTTAACTCAGACACAGCCTGTGCTCCAAGAAAGGCTGAGAGAGAAGAGTTTCATAGAATCATAGAATCATTACGGATTGGAAGGGACCTCGAAAGATCATCTAGTCCAATCCAAGTTTCTCTTGCCCATCTTTGATCCATGCTACTCAGTTATACACAAGAAGTCAGTCTATAAAGAACAAGTTCTTCAGGCTATGTTCAGTCTGCTGCTTTGATGCACACTGTATCAACTGTCCCTCGCTCACAGAAAAGATACACACTAGGCACACTGGCTTTGCACACCAGTGGAGTAGAGCCCATACTGGCAAAATACTGGTAACAACTTACTGCATCCTGACACAATCTCTTACTCACCAACTGTCAGCAAAACCAAGCACTTTTGCTTCCTTTCCTATGAGTCCAACAAGTCTGGAATCAATGCACAAAGAAACTGAATTAAGGCCATATCAATTGTGCAACGTAAAATACAGGCATAAAGCTAGAAGCATATATTTGTTCTTTTTACTGAATGTTCTGTCTATTAGACATGACATGTCTATCTGGCCATGCTCTCACTGTTTTAACAACAGAGAATTAAATTTGGCTGTATTAAAAATGTTTAGTCCAAAAATGCAAGTAAAGGTGTCTGAACTGGCAGTCCTTCTCACTCAAGGTTTTCTTTCACTACCATCTTCTTCTCAGACCTCTTCTCTTCCCTTGTCCTCTCCCCTCTCTTCCCTGTTCTTCTCCCAGTCAGCATTTTTGCAGTTTATAACATACTCAACACCAGCATTTCAGCGATGTACTTGGAAGTTGCTCCCAGAAGCCAAACTTTATTTTCCCATATGAGTCCTTTTGCTCCACTCTTAAACAGGAAGAAGTACTTTCCCTTTCTTGGAAGGGAAAGTACTCACAGAACTATAGCACATGGCAATCATACTACATGTCCAGATGCTATGTAAATATTAATATTCACACAGCACTCAAGATTACAAGATAATTAGAGGCTATATAACAATGTAACTCAGTTTACAATGAATATGACAGTTATAGAATCAAATTCTGTCATTCTTCCAGGTCTGACTGCTTGGAATCTCTTTTTTAACCTTTGTTTATGAAGAATTAACCATTTGGAACCTGATCCAAAAAGCTCTAGAGTCAATGAAAGTTCTCCACTAACTGCAGCAAAATTTGGTGGAGACCTTTGCTTAAGTACACTCCCTTGAGTCCTTGACAGTACAACCACATTACAGGCCTCCCACTCCTCCATGCCTCAGCAGCAGCTGAAGGAGTTTTCAGAGTTATCGTTCCGCATGAGATTGACCCTTTGGAACAGATGATAGGATAAGGCAAAGTCTTTCATTTGGACAGAGGACATGCACATCCTCCAGCATGCTAGGTCACATCCCAACAGAGTATCATCAGGCTACTCTATTTACAGGTCTGCTGTCTGGCTCTGTTCCCCCCAGGAACACTAGGCCAACTCCTGCCAGTCAGTTGCCATAGCCAACTTCCTACAAAAGGAGCATGGAGCAAAAGTTGTAAGAGAGAAATATGGGTGGGCTCAGAGGCTCAGCAGTCACTACATAGAAGTTCTTCCATCACTCCTCTCCTTGCTTTTCTAGTAGTAAATCTACTTCTTTTTCTGGCTTTCTCTAACTGGTACACAGTTACAGAGCTAGACTAACAATTTAGCCATGTGACTACAGGTCTGGATGGATTTGAACCCTACTGCTCTCTAGGAGCTGTTTACAGTCATTCTGCTTTCTACAGATTTATTCCTTTGACTGTTTTTCTGCTAGCTGTGGATGGGTAGAAAATATTGCAAGGAAGAGAAGCCAGTGGGCAAGTTTTCTATAAAGCATTACAAGAGTCCTTCAGAGAACCAAAGTGTCAACAAATTACCACCTTTATTGAAAAATGGACACGTTTAAGCTATTAAAAAACTGACCAGTGAATAGCAAACAATAAGTAATCAATGCTGAAATACTTTTGCTTTAGTAAACTGTGAGAAGTCAGTCTTCAGTTAATTATGTTCACAGAAAGATGTTTCAGAGAAAGGAAGTTCTCAGATAGGTTGCATCACTCAGTAGTGGCGTCACTCTGATTAAATCTAAAACAATGTTTTAAGGCATTTTCCACAGAGAACCGTTTTAGAATACCATTATATCATATATTGTGTGCATATGTTTGGTTAACCCCAGAAAAGCTATAGTCAGATGTTTATGAGTCTTTTGAACTGAAAGTGTTCCTCAGGCAAACACACATTTTAGGTGTTTATTATTAAAGTATGTTCTGAAGCTCTCTCTGTCCTATGTTGCTGGAAGTCTGGATCAAAACAACCTTTTTTAAAGTCAGCATTTCACCATCATGTTGTTCCATGGTTCATGTAAGAAAGCAATTAATGAGGCAATAACTAAATATCCCACCTTTCACAACAATACAGTTATCTGCTGTCTTGTGCTCTGTCCATATTACACTCTGTGCCCTCGGGGCTGAGACTTCACAAGACAACAGCCTGCCATGCCCTAGCTTCTTATTCCCCTCATTCTCTGCTGCTTCTCCATGCTCTGAGTCATGTTGGAGTGTGTCCAGAGGAGGACCACAAAAATTATTAGAGGCCTGAAGCACCTCTCTTATGAGGACAGGTTGAGAGAGAGCAGAGTTATTCAGGCTGAAGAGGAGAAGACTGCAGGACAATCTTCCAATACCTGAGAGCAATACCTTCCAATATCTGAGAAGGGGCTATAAGAAGGCTGGGGAAGAACTATTCACAGGGGCATGGAAGGATAGAACGAGGGGTCGTGGTTTGAAGCTGGAAAAGGGCAGATTTAGCCTGGACACTAGGAAAAAATTCTTTAATGTGAGGGTGGTGAATCACTGGAACACGTTGCCTAGAGAGATGGTGAAGGCCCTGCAGACATTTAAGGTCAGGCTTGATGGAACTTTGTACAATTTGTTGTAGTTAGAGATGTCTCTGATTGTTTTAGGGGTGTTAGGCTAACTGACTTGTAGGGCTCTTTCTACATTTTGGGCAAAATTTCTTCAGCAAATAACGCTTGAACTGCAAGTAAAGTAATTGGAATTTGTAAATACAGAGTTTAAAAGTTTATACTGTAGTGCTACAATATGGATTGTGACGGCTTTCTCCTACCCACTTAGACAACTTCATATGTACCCACTGCGTGATGAACTCCAAATCATTATGACTGACTGTAATTTATTATGTACCTTTTGCAGCCATTTCAAAAAGTCAACATAGCGTTCACTCATGTTTCATAAACAGCAGCTTCCCATTGATCCTTGAAACTAAAGACAATAAAAGAAAATAAAAATACAACTAAAAATATATCTGTAAGTACTTTAACAATAAAGGAGCTTTAAGGAGAGTCCCAATTTTTTATTTGATGCAGGGTAAAACACAGTGGTGAGTGATGAAGAAAAGGCTGACTCTTTACTTAGTCTTCAATGGTAAGACCAGTTGTTCTCTGGGTGCCCAGGTCCATGAGACAGAAAACAGGAAAGGAGAGCATTATCCAAGAAGAAATGGTCAGTGGCATATTGCACCGCTTGGACACACACAGATCTATGAGACACAAGAACACTGAGGGAGCTGGCAAAAGTGCTCACCAAACCACTTTACATCATTTATAAGCAGTCCTAGATAACCAGGGAGGTCACGGTTGACTACAGCATTCTCATAGCTGGCTGCCCACAGCCTGGATAGGGGTACACTCTGCTAAATAAAACACTGGCTGGATAGCCAGACCCAAAGTGTGGTGGTGAATGGAGCTAAATCCAGTTGGCAATCTGTTGTAAGTGGAGTTTCCTGGGACCAGTTCCCTTTATCTTTGTCAATAATCTGGATGAGAGGATTAAGTGTACCTTTAGCAAAGAAGAAGAGGACACCAAGCTGGGCAAGAGTGTTGATCTGCTTAAGGGTAAGGAATCTCTACAGAGATGACTGGAGCCTTGCCAATGTGATGCCCATCTACAAGAAGGGGAGGAAAGATGATCAGGGTAATTAAAGGCCTGTCAGCTTGACTTCAGTGCCAGGGAAGATTAGGCAGTGGTTCATCCTGAGCTTGCTCACACAGCAAGTGCAGGACAGTCAAGAGATATGGGCTAGCCATCATGAGTTTCTGAAGTGCAGGTCTTGCTTGATCAAACTGATCTCCTTCTATGACCACATAACCTGCCTAGAGAAGGGCTGGTAGAACATGTGACAGTGGGAGGCTGCCTGGGGTGTAGTG
>VXBP01005211.1:14411-34203 GCA_013400115.1 Rhinopomastus cyanomelas
GCGTTGTTCTCCGCCACGTAGGCGCTGTAGGCGGCCTCCTCGAACACCGGCACGTTGTCGTTCACGTCAGACACCTCGAGCAGCAGCTCTGCTCGGCTCCACAGCGGCGGGCTGCCTCGGTCCCTCGCCACTACCGTCACACGGTGCTCGGACGCCTGCTCGCGGTCCAATGCCCTCGACGTCACCACTTTGTACGAGCCGCCTGGTGACTCCACAAGCGACAGAGGCGCCTCGCCCGACAGCTCGCATGACACCTGTCCGTTCTCCCCGGAGTCGGGGTCGGTCACCTTCAGCAGAGCCACCACAGTGCTGGTTGGCGCGTCCTCGGGCACTGGGCTAGCTACTTGTATCACCGTGATCTNCTCCACAAGCGAGAGCGGCGCCTCGCCCAATAGCTCGCATGAAATCCGTCCGTTCTCCCCGGAGTCGGGGTCGGTCACCTTCAGCAGGGCCACAACAGTGCTGGTTGGCGCGTCCTCGGGCACTGGGCTAGCTACTTGTATCACCGTGATCTCAGGAGCGTTGTCATTCACGTCCAGCACCTCCACCTCTACTTCACAGTGAGCAACCAAACCACCCCCATCCCTTGCTTCCACAAGCAGAGTGTAGGCTTGAATGTCTTCGAAGTCCAGTGCTTTGTGTAGTGTGATGACCCCACTCTCCAAGTCGACCCCGAATTTCTCAAGTACCATTGACACCGTTTCTCCTAAGCTGTAGGTGATGCGGGCGTTACTGCCAGCATCAGCGTCCGAGGCGGAGACGTTCAGCACCAGCGAGCCCGGCAGAGCGTCCTCTCGCACTCTCACGTGGTACCGCTCCTGCGCGAACACGGGAGGGTTGTCGTTGATGTCGGTGACGTTGATGTAGAGCTGGGCGGTGCCGCTGCGGGGCGGCTCCCCGCCGTCCAGCGCCGTCAGCACCAGCCGCAGGCTCTGCTCGCTCTCACGGTCCAGCGCTCGGCGAAGCACCAGCTCCGCGAACTTCATGCCGTCTTGCCTCTCCTTCACTTCCACTGCAAAGTAATTATTTGCCTCCAGCTCGTATCTCTGCAGCGAGTTTCTACCAACGTCCGCGTCTACAGCAACACCGACGGGAAAACGAGCGCCGGGAGCCGTAGATTCAAGAATTTCGAAGTTGATGCTCCCTTTAGGAAACCGCGGTGCGTTGTCGTTGATGTCCTGGATGTCCACCTGGACAGGGAACACGTTGAGCGGGTTCTGTAGCACCGCCTCGAAGCTGACGGAGCAGGATGCCGCCTTGCCGCACAGCGCCTCCCGGTCCAGCCTCTCGCTCACGTACAGCTCCCCGCTCTCCTCGCTCACGGTGAAGTACTGCTTCTCGGCGCTCAGCCGCAGCTTGCGTGCCGCCATCTCGGCCGGGCTCAGCCCCAGGTCCCGCGCCAGCGGCCCCACCAGCGAGCCTCTGCCCAGCTCCTCGGCGATGCTGTAGCGGATCCGCTCCGCCGCCGCCCCCCGGCACAACACCAGCAGCAAAGCGGCCAGCAGCACTCGTTCGGCTGCTCGCTGCCTGCTCGCCATTCTCGGCAGCTGTCGCCGCCTTCTTTCCTACTGCCGCTGTCGTCTCTTTGTTCCAGTCGCCTCTGTTAGCTTCCAGCCTAAGGTCCTGCTGAACGACGGCAAATTCGGCGATATCTCTAGCGCTCCTGATTCCCGTTCCGCACAGCTTCTCGCTTCTGCTGCCCGTGCCGCTTCCCTTATGGCTGGCGCCGGGCTAGCGAGCAGTCTGCGGGGGCGGACGCAGCAGTTTGCAATTTGGGCTCCATTCGCGCCGCATCGGGCAACAGCGGCACCTGGAGGCGTCGCGCCGACACCGCAGCCACCTCATGGCCGCCACTACGGCGACTCGAGATTCTGCTCTGAGTTCATCAAACTTTGCTCTCTCCTTGTTTTATTAGGAACAAGCAGACCAAAAGCATTTGATTCCGGAGGAATTTGAAGCAGTTTCCCTATCATGCCTTTTTCACTCACCATTTCGGCTGACAACTTTGTCAACTGCACCAGGGGTTTAAATTTTAGGATTTTTTTTTTTTGCATTAAGCAACTGTAGAAGCAATTTTTCCACGTGACTCCAAAGACTATTAATCCAAGATACCGTGCTAGCTGAGCTTTGGGTCATCTCTCTGAGTCGCAATGAATATCAGTAGGAAATACAGGAGGTAAAGCAAAGCATAAATTATTTTCACTGCTTTTATTAAACCAGCAGGCACTATAACAGGTAATTTTACAGCAGTGGAAGATTTTTTTAATGAATATACAGTACATATATATGTATTATTTAAAGGACCCATCTAAATCGGACCCATCTAAATCAATATGCATATAACACTGAGTCAATCCCTCTAAAAAGGTAGTAACATCCTTCTCTAGAACAACCTTGAACCCTTCCAATGATAGTGCATCCACAGCTCCTCTGGGCAACCCAATCCTATGTCACACCACAGAAATCACAAAATCTTTCTTCCATATACACTATTGAAATCTACCCTCTTTCACTTAAAAACCCTTAGAGCTTCTCTTGTATTTTCCAGGATGAAGAATCTCATTTACTGCCACCTTCATAACAGGGGTATTCCAGCCCTTTGGCAATTTCTGTCACTCTCCTTCACACCAGCTCTAACACATTGTGGTTGTCTAAAAGCTGGGGGGTCAACATACTCCTCCAGGTAGGGTGTCCGAAAATGAAGCACAGGTGGAATACAGCATGCATGTACTGCCCACAGTACTTGTAATGTGACTGACCTTCTGGTCACCAAGTACACATTTACCAGCTCGTGGCCCATTTGTCCCTCCCCACTAACTTCCAAGTCCTTCTGCACAAGGTTGGTCTG
Organism: Rhinopomastus cyanomelas; assembly: GCA_013400115.1. Taxonomy (NCBI): domain Eukaryota; kingdom Metazoa; phylum Chordata; class Aves; order Bucerotiformes; family Rhinopomastidae; genus Rhinopomastus; species Rhinopomastus cyanomelas. Next base: position 17,260 of record VXBP01005211.1, read on the forward strand.
CATGCATTCGTCTCTCATTTTGTAGTTAAACTGGTGATTGTCCCAATCCAGTTCAAGACCTTCACATATCACACCACCTCTTAAGCCTGTCAGGGTCCCTCTGGATGATATCCCTTTTGTCGAATTAATTGAACCACTTGACTTTGTTTCATCTGCGAAAGTACTGAGGGTGAATCTGTCCCACTGTACGGAATGATACTAAATAGTATTTGTTCAAGCATGGATCCTTGTTGGAAAACACACATTAATGATTTTCCTTATAACATTCAGCCATTGACTGTAAGTCTTCAGACATGTCCATTGAGCCAGTTCATCAGTCATTTAATAGTTCTGCTGTCAAACACATCTCTCCAATTAAATAGGCAGCATGTTTAGTGGGGAGTATGTGGAGGGACATCCTGCACACATTATGTCTTTCTTCCTGCAAACTTTGCCTGTGCTGCCTGGCCACTCTGCATTTTGAGGACTGAAGAAGACGTGGCTTTGGGTTTTTTTTGGCTACACAGTAGTGTGCCTCAGGGAGCACAACTGTGTCTATGAAGGCCTTCCTCTTCACAGATGGAAATATCCAAAGTGCAGACAAGAACTGGCCCTACATGCAGGCAACTGCAACAGATGTGACCTCCCTCATTTGGTCAGAAACCATGAGGTTGAGCTGTGGCTCCTAACAAAAGGCAAGATAAGAGTTAGAAATGTGCAAAAATTGAAGGGTCAGGTGGAATAATGCTGCTGAGGCCAAATTTATTGAGAATAAGCAAGTGAAATTTCATGGTACTACCTCAGGGTCACAGCTGTGTTATCTTTTACAAGCAAAGAAATGACCATTGGTTATACTACAGCTTCATCTACAAAGTTCCATGTATACTCTCCAATCCCACATAGCTTGCAAGCTTGGTTCTGACCTTCTCAGAAATGATAAAAAATATAATGGGAAAGTGATCATACAAGAAGGGAGATCCTTGATTCTCCTCACCACCATTCCAAGAAGAAACATAAGAATTCTCAAGCACATGTAAACAAACTGAAGAAGGAGTGGTCATCCAACAGAGACTGGGTCATTAAATTGATGGCTTTGGGAGACTTTCCTCCCCTCTTTTGTCAAAAGCAGTCTTCCACAGAGATGACATGTCTGCTTAGGTCTTGTATATGTCTGTTCATCTCAACAATATCAGAATGCAAAGATATCCCCACTTCTCCTGCCTTTCGCAACCGCTGCAGCGATGGAAAAATGCACTAACACTCAGCATCTAGTTAAATGAAGCTGTGCTGCTTACTATGAGTTTAACTTCCTCTATGACAAACCTCCATGAGGAAAAGAAGGCCCAAGCCATAAATCAGAGAAGCAAGGCAACAAAGCATTAGAAGATAAAGTTATGTCAGATAAATTGTCCTGGAACTCTTCTTGGTTTTCTCTACAGGTGTTGAAATTCATCCTGAGAAGTCTTGAAGGTCATTCATATCTCAGGCTCTGATGGTTGCCTGCTTACTCTAGACTACACAGTCATTTCATTATAAGCAACAGTCACCAACACTCAAGCAGGTGTTCACATCATAGAACACAGCCACTGTTCCTCAACAGAAGTTCTTGATCTACCCATGAGAATCAATAAAAGGGGAAAATACATGGAAACACAAATGACCCTGAGCATCATCTAACAACAAAGATTTCTGCACTATCTTTACAACTTTGACACATTTCAAATTATACCACAAGAAACTTGTTCACCTACCCTGTCTCTAGACAGACAGAATTATTCACCCTGCTCTAAGATTATACCTCAAGTATTCCACCTTTGCAGAGAAACAATAGTGAAAGGAAAGATGTACAGGAGACAATTCTCCACTGAGAACAAGCATCACAACACAGACACACGCCGAGACATTCCTTTTCTCATTGCTGTACCTCAAAGAGGTGCCAAGTGTCCTCAAGTGCAGATATAAAATGCAGCTCAAATAAAACACCTATATTTCAAGACACTCAAAGAGATTATCATCCTACTTGAGCACATTGGGCAACCTGAAAAATTCACGAGTCTCAAAGCTCAACCAAACTTGTACATCTGTGCTCCATAACCGCCACTCTTGGGAAACACCATGCAACAAGAAAAGCTGATGAACCCACTACTTGACCAATTGGATTCTGTTCAGTGCACTATCCAAAAATAAGACACTTTCTGACCCATTTCCTACTAGGCCAGTGATAAATCCTGGAAATCAACAAAACACATGCCTTGTCTCCACCAGGATCTCACAGCACATAGCACCCCTCACACTTCTTTAAACCCTTCACAACTCTCGTTCTTGTCCTTTTTATCACTTGCATATAGACTCTGGGACAAATTAATTTGCAGATAAGACAGCATCCTGTAACCAGGGAGAATATCTAGAGAAATGTAACAGATGTGATGTCACACCCACATTCCGATCATCACAACAATCAAGGTATGAAGTTAACATCTGCAGAAAGGATCGGAACATACTCGTCTAGGTTATGGCACTTAGGTTGGGCACATAATTCAGATATTGGTAGTTGGCAAGTACACAGTTTGCTCTTCCTGAGACTCCCATTGAGGCACTCATAAGTACATAACCACTCACGCTGAAATAACATGTCTTCTAGGCAAAATTCTTTGTGAAGATGAAAATCCCACTACATAATACTACAATTGGGCATGGAACAGGCTAAAGAGCAACATATTCTTCTATGCTTTTCAACAGCTCCTCATGCACCGCTCACAGGAAATCACCTCTCCAACCCTCCTGAATCTGCAAGGGGTTCTTTGATCCTCATAAATCCCAAGCACACTGCACTAATCAGACATGTGTCCAGACAGTGTCTCTTCAACATGTGCCACCATTAACTCACACAGATATCATTTGCAAAATTGTTGAGGGAGCACTTATCTCAAAATGTACAACAATGCTAAATAGTGTTGGTCCAAGTACAGATGCTTGAAGGAAGCCATATATTAGTGCTTTCCAATGTAACATTCAGAAATCGACTGTAGTTCTTTGGACACAGCCATAAAGACAGTTGATCAGTTATTTAATAGTCCACCCATCAAACACACATCTCCAACTGAGCAAGCAGCAGGTTTTGGGATGTGCATGTGGGGACATATCCAGCATGCACTCTGCATTTGTTCATGCAAAACTTGCCTGGGCTGCTCTGCCACTCTCCCCAAAATAACATGCATCGTTTCAATTGCAAAAGTAGTACTGAGAAACTGGAAAAATGCACCATGACCTTACAGGAAACAAAGTCCTGAAAGAAAGTCTGATTGCATCTGTGAAGAAACCCTACATCTCAACATTCCAGGAAGATATAATTTAGATAAAGGAGGTTTCACATATGAATTTCAAGCTGGTCTACCATGCATCGTCATTGTAAATGCAGAGTTACTGCCCAAATGCTCTATTATCAGAGAACTACTATTGCCTTTCAGATCAGGGCAACTGGAATAACAGCAGGAATAATATATGCCTTGGAAGCAGGCATGAAATTCAAACACTGTCATTCAAAGCTACATTAATCCAACTTTTTTCACTGTTCAAACCCAGTTTCTCACTGACCCTTCTGTCACAGCCTTTAGTTACTCCACGGACAATATCCATTATTTTAGACCTGTGTCAGCCACAGGCAAAAGAGCTTGTGACTCAGTGACATTTTAGGGAAATCAAAATATGTCAAAGTATTTGTCTTGTCAGCTGAACACCTTCAAGGTATGAATGGAAACTGTGTTCACTTCTCTACAATTTTAAGTGATCTTTTAGTCTTTTCAGGGCTACGAGCCTCAAGAATATTCAGCATTATACCTGTTTTAAGAAGTACTTTGATCAAGTAAAGAATCACGAGTTCATATTACATATTATGTCAACTGTAATAGGTTCAAAATAAAGATAAATAACTGGTACAATCTCCACATGACACACAGATACTCACACCATAAACCATAGCCACAGTTCTTCAAGGTAAGTACTTTGGACAATAAAAGGAAAATATTTGGAACCGCAGCCAATTGTACCTTCACATATTAAGACAAAGTGAAGTGCTACACCATCTTCACACCTTTTAGACATTTCAAAATGTACCACAGTACACTTGTTCACCTAACCTCTCTAAAAACAACACAACATGAAATCTGCATTTGCAGAGAGACATCAGTGAATTACAAGATGTACAGGTAACTTCTCCCTACAAAGATCAAGTATCACAACAAAGACACATACAAAATGGTTTATCTTCTTATTACTTCAAAGAACTCTAAAATGTTCTCAAGTGCAGTATCATAATACTTCAGCGCATTGGTCATCTTGGAAAGATACATGAGTCTTAAAGCTTAACCAAAACTGTGCATCTATGCTCAATAACTGCTATTCACATGCAACAAGAAAGCAAACTAGTGAATGCACTGTGTGTCCTTTTGGAGTCTAAGCAATAAGAAATAAAAGACACAATATAAGTCACTTCTTAGGAGGCCAACACTAAATCCTGGCTATTGACAAAACACAGAACTTTCTCCTCTAGTAACTCCTCAAAGACAGCACCCATTGGAATCTCCTCAAACCCTTCACATCTCACATTACTGACATTGATTCCCATTGATTATGCAAAGAATCAAGAGAAAGAAAAGTTGACTCAGTCAACTGAGGCCCAGTTTCAGTATACGAGGAAAAAACAGGCAAAAATCTCCAGAAGTAATGGAACCACAGCTTGACATTTCAGATTAATGTCAAGTGTAGTAGCTACACAAGAAATATAACTACAGGAATTTACATGAAATAGAAGAAAATTGATGTTTTCACCTACCTTGTAGACTTTTCTAACTATAGCACAGTGAATACTTCCACCTGTCTCGTCTCTGTTCAGATAGAATGCTTCCACTTGCTAAAACATCACAGAACAGGGACCTAACTTTGCAGACAGATGCCAACAAAATAAATGTTTCCCACAGAACTCCCTACAGAGAACATGGAGCACAACATAGATACATACGCACAGAAACTTCTCTCTGCTCATCATACTCATCTAAAGGAACCTGAAACTTACAGAACTCAGTTAAAGTCTCAATCAGTATCAACTCTAAGACACAATCTTGTACATGGGCAATTCAGAAGATATTTGACTCTGCAGCTATTAATGCAATGATTACATTTATGTTCAACAACTATTCTTTACTGAATAAAATGCTCTTCCTTTCCCTATGTGCTCACTGATTTCAACACCAATTCCAGCAGTAACTACATATGAACAAAAGTTTATAAGGCTGGGGGAAAATTAATACAAAGACGAAATTACACTCACTCTTGTAAGGACATATAAACTGAAAAGTGATGTTTTACATAACACTGAAAGCCACCCTAGGCCAACAGAGCAAACAGTCTCCTCTTTTCCTGATTTGAAGCAAGCTCTAACTGACTTTGCATTGAAATCTCACCATATCTATGTGAAAAAAAGTGCTTTGATGCTGCTAATGTGCATCACAGTGGAATTACACACCTTTACTATTAAAGATGTCTCTGCAAAGATCAATAGCAAATGAATGACACATATTTAGACTTTTCTGCCACATTTCTATCTAGCTTGCATCCATAAAAGAAAGGGTACAAAACTCCAGCTGAGAAAAATGTCTGCCTTATACACACACGTAAGGCTGATTTTCAAAATGAAGCAAATGTAGCACAAAAAAAAAAAAATAAAAAAGAAAAGAGAAGAAACCAAGACTGTGTCTCTGTCTTGGAGATACATGAATCTCAGTTTCACCTTACCTACATGCAGAGAAAAATCAACAGAAAGAAAAAAAAGACAGGCTAGGCAAAACAAACAAATACCTGTGACAGACGTGAGCACAAATGAATGACAAAAGAATGACATATACCTTCCCTGTTATGAAGCATCTGTCCAAACATGAATAACGCTGTCAGGAAAAAAGGAAAGGGGAGAAAGATGTCTATACAGAGGCACTAACCGAGGCAGAGCCGGATTCGGCGCGACTTGCAACGGTAGGGTCCTCTCCGAGCAAGAGCATGGGCTCATCAGGCAACGGCCGGGCAGGGAGGGTGTCGCAGCAGCTGCCGCCCGACAAGCGGAGCTGGCTCTTGCGCGAGTCCGCCGTGAGCGACACCTCCTGCGAGTACGACTGCAGGAAGGCGCGGACGCCGTCCAGGCCCACGAAGTGCGACACTGGGACACCACGCAAGGCACCAATGTCCGAAGCGGGCAGCTGCGAACGGCGCCAGCGACGCAGGCGAACCGCTAGCAGCAGCAGCAGGAAGGTGACGAACAGGCATGACACGGCCGCCACGGCCACCACCAACCACCGCGTCAAGCTCACTGAAGGCTCGATCGGTACTCCCGCGGCCGCCTCGCTGCCCAGCTCCGACAGCAGCTCGGCCACGCTCTCGGCCAGCATCACCGTCAGCGTGGCCGTGGCCGACAGCGCCGGCCGACCGTGGTCCTTCACCACCACCACCAGGATCTGCCGCGACGCGTCGCGGGACAGCGGAAAGCGCGCCGTGCGCACCTCGCCGCTGTGCAGCCCCACGCGGAACAGACCCGGCTCCGTCGCCTTGGCCAGCTCGTACGACAGCCACGCGTTCTGACCCGCGTCCGCGTCCACCGCCACCACCTTGGCCACCAGCGAGCCGGGCTCCGCCGAGCGCGGCGCCAGCTCCACGCCCGACCAGCCCCACACCCCACCCGGAGCACCACCACCAACAAACGACCCCGCAGCGGGACCCGCAGCCGCCGGCGGGTACAGCACCTGCGGCGCGTTGTCGTTCTCGTCCACGATCACCACTCGCACCGACACGTTGCTGCTCAGCGCCGGCGCGCCGCCGTCCTCCGCCCCCACCCACAGCACCAGCTCGCGCACCTCCTCGTAGTCGAAGGAGCGCAGCGCGTACAGCGCGCCCGTCTCCGCCTGCACCGACACGTAGGACGACAGCGGCGCGCCCCGCACCCGCCCTTCCCACAGCCGGTAGCGCACGCGCGCGTTCTGACCCCAGTCCGCGTCCGTCGCCCGCACCGTCAGCACCAGCGCGCCCGCCGCGTTGTTCTCGGACACGCGCGCGCTGTAGCGCTCCTCCGCGAACACCGGCGCGTTGTCGTTCACGTCCAGCACCCGCAGCGCCAGCACCGCGCTGCTCCACAGCGCCGGCGACCCGCCGTCCTGTGCCCGCACCGTCACGTTGTACTCCGATACCGCCTCTCGGTCCAGCTGTCCTGACGTCACAATGCGGTAGTAGTCGTCAAAGGACTTCTCTAGCCGGAACGGGAAACCCCCGTCTAGCGAGCACCGCACCTCGCCGTTTGCCCCCGAGTCCCGGTCCTGCACGTGGAGTAGAGCCACCACTGTCCCCGACGGAGCGTTTTCGGAGATCGCGCTCTGCATAGAAGAGATTGTTAGTTCCGGTGCGTTGTCATTCACATCTATCACTGCGATCAAAACTTTCACTGTATTGAAAAGTCCTCCTCCGTCCCGTGCTTGCACGTCTAATTCATGCAGATCATCTTTCTCAAAGTCCAGTTTCTGCATCAGCGTGATTACTCCCGTCTCGGTGTCGAGCTGGAATACCTTTGACGCTTTCTCTGTAGTTTTCTTCAACCAATATTTAACGTGACCGTTGATCCCCTCGTCGGCGTCAGTGGCTGTCACTGTGACCAGCACAGAGCCCACGGGCAAGTTCTCTGGCACACGCACCGTGTACTCCGACCGGCTGAACACGGGCGCGTTGTCGTTGGCGTCCAGCACTACCACGCGAATGCGAGCCGTTCCCGTCCGTGCTGGGTCGCCGCCGTCGCTCGCCCTCAGCACCAGCTCGTGAAACACCACCTCCTCTCGGTCCAGCGCCTTCGCCAGCACCAGCTCGGGACGCTGATCCCCGCCGGGACCCTCCTGCACGGCCAGATAGAAGTGCTCGTCACTGCTCAGCTCATAGCTCTGCACGGAATTCGTCCCCAAGTCCGGGTCGTGTGCCTCGGCCAGGGGAAAGCGCGACCCCGGCGCTGTCGTCTCGCTTATGTTCTCCTGCAGCTCCATAAACTCGAAGGTCGGGGCATTGTCGTTTATGTCCGTGATCTCCACTTCGATTCGATAAACCTGCATTTCCCCCTCCGCTATCACTTCACATCGCAGCACACACTGCTGTAAATTCTCGCACAGCTGCTCTCTGTCGATCCTCTCCGCCGTCAGCAAATGTCCCGTCTGCCCGTGAAGAGTAAAATACTGTGTCCTACTTCTCTCTATCATGCGGACGCTGCTATCTCGAATCGCCGAGAGCTGCAGATCCTTGACCACGTCTCCCACGAATGAGCCCTTGGGCATCTCCTCTGGCACCGAGTAGCGCAATTGCCCCCATGCAGCCCCCCACGCCGACACCAACACGCACCACAGCAGCGCTCGATCCCAGCACCTCCCGGCCGCGCACATCTCTGCCGCTGAAACGACTCTAGGAGAGGAGTGCCGCTGTCGCCTGCCGCTGCCGGCTTCTCCGCCGCCCACACCAGCCTCTCCGTCTCGCCGCAGCTCGGCTCCGCACCGCGGGGCCGCTCGCAGGGTTCCCGGCCGCCGAGAAAGCCAGCCTGCGAGCAAGCAGGGCCGCATCGGGCGGGGCTGCCTGCAGTGCTTCTGCCTTGCTTTGCTCCTTCTCGGTCAACAGCGGCGCCCGCAGCCTCCGGTCGGCACTGCAGGCTCCTGTCTTTGACAGCTCTGCTTTGACCGCGAAGGCAGGCAAGCACGGAACACTCAAGGAAGAAATACTTTTTCCACACTTTCTGTACTTCACCTGTAGATGTTGGTCGCCACGTTCAATTTATCACCCTCCATTTCTACGCTTTCTCCAACCACTATTTCAGATTTATTACACATTTAAACTCTACCGTTTGCTTACACTTAGGACATAATATTCCTGTCTAGAGTAACACACAGGCAGGCAGCAATGAATATGCACTCTCTATCGGAGCTCTATGATATAAAAGTAATTACCACGCCTGCTGAGTTAATGCTGTTAACCATGACAAAGTACTATTCTTTCTGATATGAAACTAAAATTGATAAACAGCTGCAAAAAGAAAAAGAGAAAAAATGCACGGGGAAAATTAAACCGTAATTCCTCCGTTTTGCTGTATACTGGTATATTATGCAGTATATACTCGGCAGGGTACACAGTAAAGGAACAATCTCTAACTTCATATAGACTATTCATATAGACTCATATGTATTTCCTTTGCGAGTGCAACATTAAACTGTATCCACCAGCGATGTTTTTTTCAGCTGTAAACTAAAGTCCACCACCTTGAGAATAAGCTATCGGGAAGGAAACATGAACACTAGTCATTAATTTACCGCCTTCGGACTCATTTTATCAACCGATCTCATTGTATACAGTAAGGATCTCCCTTCACCTTTACTAACGAGACAACAGAAGCTTCGCATTTAGCCTTTGTCGACTGAATCAGTGAATGCAGTCACTGAAGAACCAAGTGCAGCTGCCTGCTGTGAGAGGCAGGGAGTTACTTAGCTCCTTCATTAATTCCTTTATGGATAAGCTTCTCATCCTCAGAACCCAGGGAAATCTACGGTAATACGAAGGAGGTTCAGACAGCCCAAAGAATCACATTAGGCACAGAAAAGTTTCATGTTAAACATTATTAATACATCCTCTTATATAACACTAGTTTTGTAGAGAAAAGTTCTCAGCAGAACTTGGAGACATGATGAATCATTATTTGCTCTCACTAACTACGTGTTCTGAGTGAATAATGATAAAAAAAATTATTTGGGTTTTCTGGGTTGGTTTCTTTCTTTCCCTTCTTGACCTACAGCATCACATACATCACCAGACTCATGAAATTATATCCAATAGAAAATAAACCGCAAGAAGCTCCCCACATGTTCAGTCATGTGAACAAGGTGATAACACAAGAAGTGCCCATTCTTACTGTCTATTGCTAAAAAAGATCCGGTACAGATTTGTTTGGGATCACTAACCGGCAACACACATGGACTAAGCAATGAACAATTCAGTAGCTCTAGCGTGTGCTTAGGAAAGGTCCAGAAACAAGAGGTACGTGGGGGTATTACCTACGATAAATGCGAGATTCCAGCACTCATGCCTGGAGAACCTGACACATCAGGCTCATTAATCAAATTGGAAGAACCTTCTCTTCAAATTCTTCTGTATTTACGGAACACGCTTCAATTTAAATGCAGCAGAACTAGTAATTGAGATTAAAAAGACATTTTAAGGCAGAAAAATGCGAGGTCAAAGCACTGGGAACCTGAACTCACTCATTCTGTACCATAACCTTAACAATGAATTTTTTCATCTGTCGAGCTAAATGACTAGGAAAAGGATACATGCCTCGAGATATAAAACGTGATGTTCAGACACATTTTCCCACTCACCAGAGAACCAGAGGTAACACGGTGGTTTTTGCAAGTGAAAGAAACTTATTTTAAAAGACCCATTTTCATGTCCAACCTAATGGCTACATCATTAAAATGTTGGAACACTTACCGATAAAAATATGTGCCGGTTTCGGTCACAAGACCTAACTTACCACAAAGTAATAACAAGAAGGGAAAAATAATGGACTTTATCAGGTAATTTCTCTTTTTTAGTAGCCCACATAAAATTTGGTGTGATTTACAAGCACATACACTTAAAGAATAAAATCAACAGCTTGAAGGACACGGGACGGAAGTTATACCAGAAACCAAGTTTTAAAGGATTGCGAGTCGATAATAAAAACTTCAACACTTAGATACCACTGTTAGTAGGACACCTTTTCAACACAATATACTGTAGATCGGCAGGAGAACACAAGGACAGCGACACACCCTAATGAGACAGATCTTTTCTAAATACACAGATTCAAGGCGCAAATTGCTGTCTTTGTCGAAATGGTCTCCTAGGAAAAAGTTCTCTACGCACAGAAAATTAACCCTGAACGGGAGGCGTGGGAGATAAGAGCACTTAATAACAATGCCTGGACGCATTAACCGGTTCCACCTGGGATATCATTTCTGCAGAAGGATCACCTCACAAAAAGGCCGACGCTTGCTTTTTCATCAAGTAGAAACAAAGCATAGCCCGTAACTTTGGTGTTCTCAGTCAGTAAACAGAGCTGCACTTACTCTAACGTAATCCTGAGTTAGTGACCAACACAGATCCAAAAAACGCAGCAACATGCATTGAGAGAAAAAACGACAGAGAAATAAAAAAAATCATTGAATTACTGCAATCAGGGGAAGAGACACGCGCAGACTAGTTATCTCCATGTGCAACACAGGATGGAAAAAAAAATTAGAAAAAACAAGGCAGTACAGAAAAAGGAATGGGAAGAGTGCAAAGGTTTACCCACCTGCGGGACGTCCTCTGGTGGCTCTCCCACGCCGGCAATGCTGCTGCGGATCCGATCACCGCAGGGCTCCCCACACAGAAGATCTTCCGCGGGCAAGCTGGACTGCGGAGGCTTCGGCCAAGAGGCCTCGGCAGAGACGGCGCGTCCCGGCGCCACGCACAGGTTGTAAGAGTAGGGCAAAGTGCCCTCGCAGAAGTCGGCCGGGAACGCGGCGCCCGCCACNGCGTCCACCGCCACCACCTTGGCCACCAGGTAGCCGGCCTCGGCCGACCGCGGCACCACCTCGAACGGCGCCGCCGCCGCCCCTCCCGACTCCGGCAGAGTTACCGGCCACAGCACCCGCGGCGCGTTGTCGTTGCGGTCCAGCACGAACACGCGCACCGTCGCAGTCGAGCTGCGTGACGGCGACCCGCCGTCCTGCGCCAGCACCGCCACCGAGAACTCGCGACACTGCTCGTAGTCGAATGAGCGCTGCGCATACACCGCGCCGCTCCGTGCGTCCACCGACACGTACGGCGCCGCCTCCACGCTCCCGCCCGCCAGCCAGTAGCTCACGCGCCCGTTGGCGCCCGCGTCCGCGTCCCGCGCCTGCACGCGCAGCACCTCCGCCCCCGCCGCGTTGTTCTCCGCCACGTAGGCGCTATAGGTGGCTTCCTCGAACACCGGTGCATTGTCATTCACGTCAGACACCTCCAGCACCAGCTCTGCGCGGCTCCACAGCGACGGGCTGCCCCGGTCCCTTGCCACCACCGTCACACGGTGCTCGGACGCCTGCTCACGGTCCAGCGCGCTTGATGTCACCACTTTGTACGAGTCGCCCGGTGACGCCACGAGTGACAGCGGCGCCTCGCCTGGGAGTTCGCACAGAATCTGTCCGTTCTCCCCGGAGTCGGGGTCTATCACCTTCAGCAGGGCTACCACAGTGTCGGTCGGCGCGTCCTCGGGCACTGGGCTCGACACTTGTATCACCGTGATCTCGGGCGCATTGTCATTCACGTCCAGGACCTCTACCTCCACTTTGCAGTGAGCTACCAGACCTCCCCCGTCTCTTGCCTCCACGAGTAGAGTGTAGGCTCGCGTGTCCTCGAAGTCCAGTGCTTCCTGCAGCTTGATGGTCCCACTTTCTGACTCCATCACGAATTTCTGAAGAACCTTGGACGGCAGTTTCCAGAAGTGGTAGGAAACACGGCCGTTAATGCCAATGTCAGCGTCCGAGGCGGAGATGTTCAGCATCAGTGAGCCCGGCAGAGCGTCCTCTCGCACACTCACGCGGTACCGCTCCTGCGCGAACACGGGAGGGTTGTCGTTGGCGTCGGTGACGTTGATGTAGAGCTGGGCGGTGCCGCTGCGGGGCGGCTCCCCGCCGTCCAGCGCCGTCAGCACCAGCTGCAGGCTCTGCTCGCTCTCACGGTCCAGCGCGCGGTGAAGCACCAGCTCCGCGAACTTCATGCCGTCCTCGCTTTCCTTCACCTCCACTGCAAAGTACTTGTTGGCCTCCAGCTCGTACCTCTGCAAGGAGTTGCTACCAACGTCCGCGTCTTCTGCCACACCTAAGGCAAACCGGGCGCCGGGAGAAGTCAACTCGTTAATCTCCAAATGGAAATTATCTTGCAGGAAATGTGGGGCGTTGTCGTTGATGTCCTGGATGTCCACCTGGACGGGGAACACGTTGAGCGGGTTCTGCAGCACAGCCTCGAAGCTGACGGAGCAGGACGCCGCCTCGCCGCACAGCGCCTCCCGGTCCAGCCTCTCGCTCACGTACAGCTCCCCGCTCTCCTCGCTCACGGTGAAGTACTGCTTCTCGGCGCTCAGCCGCAGCTTGCGTGCCGCCATCTCGGCCGGGCTCAGCCCCAGGTCCCGCGCCAGCGGCCCCACCAGCGAGCCTCTGCCCAACTCCTCGGCGATGCTGTAGCGGATCCGTTCCGTCTCCGCCAGGCAGCATAATCCCAATAGCAGCAAAGCGACCAGCAGCACTCGCCCGGCTGCCCACCGTTGGCTTTTCCGCTGACTCTGCTTTTTCCCCATTCTCTGCAGCGCTTTCCGCGCCCCTCCCTCCTATCGCTGTACACTCTCTGTTCCAGTCGGCGGTCTCCGCCACCACCGTAGGGGCCTCCGGACGGCTCTGCTTAACCCGATTCCCGTTCCGCCCAGTAACTCCACTCTGCTGTCCGTACCTCTGACGCTCCGCCCGGCTCCGGCGAGCGAGCTGACTGCGTGGACCGGACGCTGCTGCGGCGGCTCCGTTTGCAGCCGCGATTCCGGCTCCAATGAGGCTCCGCATCGGACAACAGCGGCACCTGGAGGTGCTACAGCGACACCGCAGCTTCCTGCCGGCCACCACAATGGGAACTGAAGATTCTGGTCGGAGTGCACCAATCTTGCTCGCTTTCCTTAATCAGACAAAGGCAACTCAGAGGAACCGGTATACTACATTTAGGTATATACAGATTTAGAAGGGATATTACATCTCTTTCAGCTGTACTGAACGGATTCATTACGCTTCAAGAAATTATTTTTACCAGAACAGCAGTACTCCCCAACATTGCATTAAGCCAAATAAGCCAAACAGAATACCTTCCACTGAGGCATGCAGAGCTGCTATTCGCTTTTGTGACACAGTATGGCACAGAGCCATGCAGTTCTCAAAGACTGAAGAGCAATCCAGAGGTAGCTGGAATTGGTCAGCAGCATTGTACAGTCTCTATTTGTTCCTCAGTTTGCCAGAGGAGCATCAGAAGTAACTGCTGTGATGTAATAATGCTCATTCATTGTGTTTAATTCTTGTTATCCACCTGGAATAAGGAATGGTTTAGGAGAGTGTGTTCTCTACAAGTTACTTCGTGCAATCTAGAAGCTCAAATTTTTCAGTCACTTCTGATTATTAATAAACAATACCAAAATCTTCAAAAGGCCAAAGTGAGGTAAAGTTTAGACTCCTGGAATGTACAGGTTCTCTGCCACAACTCTGCCTTGGAAATTCATCTGTAGGGGAGCTGGAATTCATCGAGGTCTGAACTCATAAGTGAGGCCCTACAGTGTTAATTTGATCTATATACTAAAGGTGGTTCATTTTTGTCGATTGTCAGGTTTTGGGAATTTTTTCTACTTTCTGGTCTGTTCATCTCCTATAAATTGGTCATAGCTGGAAAGGTCTTGACATGGTTTTCAAGACAAGTCAATACTAATACTAGAATATTCATCTATTTATTCATCTATAAATGAACAAACCAGAACTTTCCCAAAAACAAGCCTGAAGCAAGATCAAGGGTATGAAAATGTAATTATTGCTTTGATGAATGTCTGAATCAGAAAAGCTACAGAGATATAGATGGACAAACAAGTTTTCACACAAGACTTTTAAAGTGTTCTACCCATAATTATTGTCCTAATTACTCACAAACCTTGTACACTTTTACAGGTTTACTTCATAATTTGCAAAAACGTAACATGAAAGGATAACACTCCAAGATCACAACAAAAAGAGAGAAGATAACGTTGTCTTACAGCCAACATTCTTAGATATAACATAAGTATTAAAAAAAACATCCAATTAATGACACTCAGCTAAACTGAAAGAGAAGTAGTCACTCAAAGACTGGGTCATTAAACTATTCACAAAGAGGGAATTTCATTCTATACTTTATCACATACAACTGTTCCACAGAGATGCAACTGCTCATAAGATCATGCCTACATTCCTTCTCCACAACAAAACCAGAACTGGAAGGTACCTTGATAACTCCTGCATTCCATGCCAGCTCTAACATGAGAAAGAGGCAGTAGCACTGATCACATTGCCAAACGAAGTTTAACCACTACAGATAATAAATCTACATACACGGAAGGCCAGGAAAAATGTATGTGCTTGATGGTGGTGGTGAAATCAAACAAAGAACAAAGAAAAACAATAGAAGAGAAAGTCAAGTCAGAGAAAACCAACACGAGGCCGTTGCAGGCTTCACTGCAGGTGCAGAAATTCATCCTTTAGAGCACATGGAAGTCTTTAATGTCTCAAACTGCAAGTGCAACTCTAGAATCTTACTCTGCACAGCAGGATGTTTTATGATAAAGAGTAATCAGGTCTCAGCAATTTTATGGTATATGGCTCGTTCATCTCCCATGACTATGAAACTCTTAAGTGGAAACACCTTCTCATGATCCTGTCTCCCAAGCTCAGTCTTCTGAGAAAATATAATACGTGCTTTTTTGGATTCTGCTTCATTCCCTACACACCTCAAATTCTGTTTTGTGGTGGCTTAAGGTTTAATGAGAGAAGAAAGGATCTGCTGCAAAACAACATTCATTTTCTCAAAAGCCCAAAGAACTCTCCAGAAATGAGGAAAATGACAAACACCTTCCAGGAAACAAAGGCCAGGAAGAAAGTCCAATTGTATCTACAAAGAAAGCTACATTGCAACATCACAAGAAGACAGGTTGGTAAAGCATGTTTCATTTTAGAGGAATTTTAAGCTGTCCTACTCATGCAGCATCAATTTACACAGAGTTACTGAACAAATACCTTGTGGCTAGAAAACTGTCATCGCTTTTCAGGACCAGAAAGCTAGAATCATAATACAAAAGGCCCGGGCCTTGGAACCTGGCATGAATTCAATCCACAGTCTCTTTTGCAATATCCATCTATGGGCCACAAGTAATGTTTAAGGGAAAGATAGTAACATCAAAGCATTTATCATGGCAGCTCTTCTGGGATGTAGAGGAAACCATTAGGTTTTCAGGCTGAAAGAAGCAATGTTTAGCTGATGATCACACTTCATACTTCAATGTCAATGTTTAAAGATCATCAGCACAGCCTCTGAACTGGATTTAAAAATATCCCATAACAAAAAAAACAAACCCAGAAGAAAACCAAAGCAAAAATGGGAAACATACAGAAACAAATCATATGGTAATACTTCAGATAGTGTCAGCTGTAGGAGGCACAGAGTTCCTAACAAGACTCACCCAGGAGTTTATGACATATATCAAAGCCATAGAACTTCCATATAATTTCTCTGGACAAAATAGGAAAGTGCATGGAAACACAGCCATGTGACCTCATCTAACAGCTAGAACAAACTGCAATTTGCACTTTCCTTTTAGCCACTTTAAGCTAGACCAAGCCTGTTTTCCCAGCTTCCCACTTTCTGCATCCTGTCCAAATATCATGCAAGAGAAAAATTGCTTTTGCAAACAATGCTGAAAGAGAAGTAGTCCATGTAAAGTTCTCAGAGCCAAGTGATCACAAAGCAAGTGTATGTCAAGAAGTTTTTCCCACATAATTTGAAGAACCTTACAACAGTAGGAAGGCAATGAACAGGCACAACATGGACACAACGGCCACCACCAACCACCACGTAAGGCTCACTGACAGCTTGACCGACGTCACTGCTGTGCTACCCAGCTCTGACAGCAGTTCAGCCATGCTCCTGGCCACCACCACTGTAAGTGTGGCCGTGGCAGACAGCACCGGCCACCCATGGTCCTTCACAACCACCACTAGGCTCTGCCATGACGTGTCGTGGGACAGCAGAAAGCACGCCATGACCTACTCACAACTGGCAAAACCATATGATGAT
>VXBP01005212.1:0-10340 GCA_013400115.1 Rhinopomastus cyanomelas
CAGTCATGCCAGCTGTCCCACCAGATCTCCGTAATCACTACCAAATTGTAACTGCCTGACTGGACACAGATTCCTAACTCCTCCTGCTTATTCCCCATGCTGCGTGCACTGGTGTACAGGCATTTCAGGGAGCGAGCTGAGCGCCCTAGGATAGCGAGTGGTTACCTGTTCTTCCTTAAGATCAGAGCTCTGCTCCACTGGTGCTCGCCCATCAACCATCCCACTTTTTACACCAACCCAATATTCAGCTGTCAGTGTGCCATCCAGTACCACTTCTACTCCTTGATACTAGTTGAAATAATACTTGAAATTTCTTATTGCATCTATTAGTGTTTATTTGGTACTTACAAATGAACCTAAGCAAGACAGCAGCGAAAACAGAAGGTGCAGATGAAGACATGTGGCATACAAAGCATAGCAGCTTCTTGTTTTAAAGAATTCATTTTTAACATCAAATGTTTTCAAAGGAATTTTTATCTTGAAGTAATTCTCTCTAAACTTGTGATAACCTGGCAAGAAGTTATAGTCCTGCACTGTGACCCTGAAATTCCAGAGGCAGGATAGTGTAGCTGACTGAAAAATCAACAGGAAGACTTTCCCAAAACATCATTCCCTGACCTGGTGACGAACCAATGTACAAAGGGATGGGTACCTTCATCTGTGCCTAACACTCTCTCCTCTCCTCTCCGCGATCCCTAAAGGCGACTTTGGTTTTATAACAGCGGATGCTGGCACTTTGAACGAGAGTGAGAAATACATTAATGCAGTTCTTGTGTGTCTGTGTGTAAAGAGCTGCAGCCCAGGGAGGGTTTGTGTGCAGATAGCAAAGATTCTCCCCTTTGCTCCACTCTCATGAGACCCCCATTTGGCATTCTGCACTCACCTCTGGGGCCCCCAGCATAGAGAGAGACTTGGACCTTCTAAAACACAAAGACCTTCTGGTGTCTGGAGCACCTTTCCTGCGAGGACAGGCTCAGAGAGTTTGGGTTATTTAGCCTGGAGAGGGCTCCAGGGAGACCCCATTGCAGCTTTTAAAGAGGGCCTGCAGAAAAGATTGGGAGAGAGTCTTTATCAAGGAATATAACTGACAGAACAAGGGATAATTGTTTTATAGTGAAAAAGGGTAGATACAGATTAGGTATAGTGAAGGTGCTGAGGCACTGGAACAAGTTGCCCAGAGAAGCTGTGGATGTCCCTTTCTGAAAGTGTTCAAGGCCAAGTTGGATGGGGCTTTGAGCAACCTGGTCTGGTGAGAAGTGTCCCTGTCCATGGCAAAAAGGGTGGAACTATAATCTTTAAGGTCCCTTCCAACCCAACTCATTCTATGATTTTATAATTCAAACTTGGACTTCAGAAATAAAAATCACTGTTCATGTTGGCCAGATTGATTACACCAAAGTGTGTTTCACCGTCCTCATCAGACAACTGGGTATCTCGGGGGGAGAGTTGTCTGTAATGCTGCTCTGGTTTTACCAAGGCATCTGCTATCAAATCTCTCTTGACCCTCATTGTGTAGCCGAGTTAATCTCTGAGCATCACTGAGCTCATCTCCTTTTGTATGTGCTGGCTTTTGCCTTAATCTGGGTACATATCTCACGGGTAAGACATTGTGCCTTTAGGATTTAAAGTTGAGCACGCTGAAAAGATTTACAACCCGGGAAAAATATATTTGTCTTCTCCCTAATGCTCGTTGTTAGTAACATTTTCTCTCTTTTACTCTTTTATAGTTTCCATTTTGTCAGGTTTGCCTTTATTAGAGATTGATTTGTTTTGCAGCACTGCGTGATCTTAGTCATCACAGAAAAACATCACTTAGAGAAGTATCTTAGATAAAGGGCAACTGCACTTCGGTGCGAGTGGTTGGGGCTCTTTCAGCACGACAGCTGCAGTTCCTAGCATCTTGATTCTGTTTTCTCTTCATTGCACAGTAACCTGGAGCTTTGGACGAGAACTGCACTGCAGAAGCACAGGATATATAGTCATTCCTGAGCACTGCATAGAACTGAAATGACTTTTAATAGCTTTTAGTAATAGTATAATAGAAATTATTATTATTGTTATATATATTATGTTTTATATATTATTACATTATTTGCTGTATTATTATCTATACTATTTTATTAATTACTATTTTAATGTAGTCATATACATTATTTTTCTTTAGCTACTCTTTCGAGGTCCCTTCCAATCCGTAGTGATTCTATGATTCTATGTCCATGCAGAATGAGGCAGCTAGCCTTCTTCACAGAATCATAGAATCATTAAGGTTGGAAGAGACCTACAAGGTCATCCAGTCCAACCATCAACCCAACCCCACCCTGCCCACTAAACCATGTCCCCCAGGGCCACATTTACTCATCTTTTGAACACCTCTAGGGAAGGCAACTCCATCCCCAACCTGGGCAGCCTGTTCCAATCCCTGATCACTTTGTCAGTGAAGATGCCTCTCCTACTGTCCAGTCTAAACCTTCCCTGACAAAACTTGTTGTTTCCTCTTGTTCTGTTGCTACTGACTTGGGAGAAGATACCGACCTCCACCTCTCTAACAGCGTCCTTTCGGTACAGCTTTAATGCCTACAGACACCCATAAGCAAGCAGCACATTAGGAAACTCAATAGGGATTTAAACTATCTTCACATTACTGAGCACTGGAACAGGTTGCCCAGGGTGGTTGTGGAGATGTTCAAGGCCTGCCTGGATGTGTTCCTGTGTGACTTGGTCTAGGTGATCCTGCTGTGGCAGGGGGATTAGACTAGATGACCTTTTGAGGTCCCTTCCAATCCGTCATGATTCTATGATTCTATGATACTGGAGTTTACTTTACAAGTGACCAACAAGCATTATCCATGGATAAATCCTTTATATGAAAAAACTGAAAAGATGGATCCTAAGACTTCTAACATTTTATAGGAAATTAACTTTTCAAATCATCATTTACATGTATTTGCCAATCTGGAACATAGAAATAAATACAATGGCAATAAATATATATAAAATATAAGCATTGGGTAAGCTAATCTGTACCTACAAAAGACTGTTTATACATGAAAACATCTATGTCTATGTGCAATACTATATGTAGCCCCCATCATTTTCAGTAACTTAGATTCTTGTACATTCTGAGTTTTAAATCAACATCATGTATTGATGCATACAATACATTATGTCAGATGCTTCTCTTGGAGGTCACTCTTGTCATATTAAGTGCAACCAAACTGTACATGAAACAGCTCCAAAAACCTTGTCACAGAATCACGGAATCACAGAACATGGGGGATTGGAAAGGACCTTGAAAGATCATCCAGTCCAATCCCCCAACACAACAGGATCACCTAGACCAAGTCACACAGGGTCATGTCCAGTCTGGTTTTAAATGTCTCCAGAGAAGGAGACTCCACAAACCTGTTCCAGTGCTCTGTCACCCTCACTGGGAAGAAGTTCCTTCTCATATTTATGTGCAACCTCCTACTTTCCAGCTTACACCCTTGTTGTGTCATTAGATGACATTGAGAAGAGCCTGTTGCAAGGCAGGCAGCCTCTAGCCGAGAGGAAGACTAAGTAGCTAAGAGAATGACTTCCATCACCTAACTTCCTCTATTGCCTGCAAAACCATAGGGAAGCTCTGGTCTCGGTTAAGGTCTGTGAAGATGTGGATTTAGAGATTCTTGGAATCAGAGGACTGGAAATGGAGGAATGCAGCCAACAGAAAATCGATGGCTCGTCCTCTGTCAGCGTTGCCAAGGCAAGTTGTCTCAAATGGTGCAGTATTCTTCAATTTGCAAAATTGCAGGTGCTTGGCACAACATCAGAACAACCTGTGTTTGTGCTTAACGGGTCTGCCTTCCCTAGAGGAGCTGAGGGTGTACGTGTTCTGTGCCTTACAGAACGATTGTGCCACTTTATCAATATTCTGAATCTGCATAAACAAAATGGGAAGATTAGCATGATTGAAGTACCTCTTCGCTGTTAACACTGAATACATTTTCTGTAAGTACATCATAATCAGGTAGAGCCCATTCCAGAGTGGTGAACGTCCAATGACATCAAACACACAGAGATTTCATCCATTTTGTATCTTCAGTACCTTCCTGCTGCTTTCATGACTCCTGCCCACCTCACTGACTAGTCACATCTGAGGAGAGGCTCAGTGAGCTCAGTCCAAGAAGGGCATTGAGGGGCTGGAGCAGGTGTAGAGAAGGGCAGTGAAGCTGGCGAAAGGCCTGGAGAACAAGTCTACTGAGGAGTGGCTGAGGGAGCTGAGGAAGAGGAGGCTGAGGGGAGAGGTTATTGCCTTCTACAACTGCCTGAAGGGTGAGTGCTGGTCTCTTCTCAGCAGGGAACAGTTAAGCTGGACAGGAGGAAACATTTTTTCACTGACAGAGTGGTCAGGGCTTGGAACATGCTGCCCAGGGAGGGAGTTGAGTCCCCATCCCTGGAGGTTTTTAAAGACCATTTAGCTGTGGTGCTTAGAATCTGGTCTAGTGGTGACTTGGGTAGAGTAGGATTATTGCTCAGACTTGATAGTCTTGGGGGTCTTTTCCAAAATGAATGATTATGTGATTCTATGATTCATTTAAAGGGTGAAACTGCCCAGAAAGCCATGGCAAATCATTACTGTTCTTTTAGAGTAGGAGTCCTCAAACTTTTTAAACAGGGGGCCGGTTCACTGTCCCTCAGACAGTGCCGGGGGCTGGGCTATAGTTTGTGCTGCCTGGCTTGCCTGCCTGGGAGCTGGAGGGAGAGACGGGGCAGTCGCCCAGCCCGGCCGCCCAGTCGGGGTGGGTAAATACTGGCGGACCGGCAGGCTGCATTGAAGACCCTGTTTTAGAGCAACCCATCTATTACTCCCAAAGTTTTATTGATTGTCCACTGCTACATGTGCCTGTTTTACACGTACATCGTGGTAATTGGGGATGTTTTCCTGTAAGATGCTAAGGAACATCTTCATAGTTAGGGTAATGAATAACAGAGTTATAGAACCATTAGGGATTGGAAGGGACCTCTAAAGATCATCTAGTCCAATCCCCCTGCCACAGCAGGATCACCCAGACCAAGCCTGGAACAAGCTGTCCAGAAAGCCTGTGGAATCTCCTTCTCTGCAGACATTTAAAACCTGCCTGGACATGTTCCTGGGCGACTTGATCAGTGTGATCCTGCTCTGGCAGGGGGATTGAACTGGATGATATTTCAAGATCCCTTCCAATCACTAATGTTCTGTGATTCTGTGAAATGGATATCTGTGACCCAAACAGTGTCTTTTCTTCTGTGGAAAGAAGTTATGCTTTGGCTTGCATTCAGACATTATAGCACTGAGGTGATTTAAACAAGATGGGTTAAAAAAAAGGTGGAAAACTGAGGCTCACACTTTGCAGCTTGCAAAAGATTAAGATCTCAGATCTGCTGAGGATGTATGGCTCTTGTATATTTGTAAGAGCATTTATCCCTCTCACTTGACTTGGGAGCTATACTGCTGACTGGTCAAATCATCATTCATGAGCAAGTATTAGTTGCAGTGCAAAATCAAATTGTTTTCACTAATTTTCATGGGTCTGTCTTAATGCACCTGCTGGTACATGCCTCTGCCTGCTGTAAAGGCCTGTACCTGCTGGCTCAAACTGTCACACTTCACACTTCAGTTCCACTGGTTAAGAAAGTAAAATATTATTAGCTTCATACAAAAGCCTACAATTCTCCTTGATGCAGAAAATCCTCTCCTTCCAAAACTGTTGGCCTTATTTTCATTTCAAGTCATGCCTATTTCACAGACAATAAAATGGAAATAAATAAACCCCCCCTTTAAATTCTGAACAACATAGGGAAACAACTCCGTAGCAACATGGTTAAAATAGACTGAAATTCACTTTGTTCTATAAAATTCACTCTACAATTTGATTCCAACTTTTGCTCATGGGTTTTTTTGTTTTTAGGCAAAAACCAAACACTTCTTCACCTAAAATTTTAATAGAAGGCAGGAAAAATACCCCAGAAAGCAATTCCACACGGAAAGGGTGATCAGACACTAGGATGGACTGCCCAGGGCAGTGGTAGAGTCCTCATCCTTGGAGGTGTTTCAGGACAGACTGGATGTGGCTCTTAGTGCCATGGTCTAGGTGATTGTGGTAATGTTAGGTCATAGGCTGAGCCTGACGATCTTTTCAGCCTCAATAATTCTGTGATTCTGAAAAGTAAAGCAAGAATGAAGCTCTTTTCCTAAGTGTTTTTCAAGAAAACCTTTCTGTGTGTGCTTGTCTGTGTAAAACAGTGACACAGTACATAGTTTTTAATATTAAAAAAGAAGTTTTGAATGGAAAACCACTGTTTTCCACCTTCATTACTTTCCTACCTCTCCTTACTAATTGGCCATCGAATATAGGAGACTCAATTGGACATACAAACATTTTTTAAAATTATATTATGTCTTTTTATAGAATCATAGAATCATTAGGGATTGGAAGGGACCTCGAAAGACCATCCAGTCCAATCCCCCTGCCACAGCAGGATCACCCAGACCAAGTCACACAGGAACACATCCAGGCAGGCCTTGAACATCTCCAGTGAAGGAGACTCCACAACCACCCTGAGCAATCTCTTCCAGTGCTCCGTCACCCTCAATGTGAAGAAGTTCCACTTCCACAGTTTCACTGGTTGATAAACAAACCTTTCTGACATTGTTTTGCACCCTTCAATGTAGAATGGCCTCTGGTCTGTTGCTTCAGCTTCCATCGTGGCACAGAAAAACTGTTTAAGCTTTTGCTTAAACTGCCTTAAACACCAAGCTCCTCATAAAAGAGCCCACTGGCTGAAAAGCAGCAGATGAAAAAATCACTTGCACAAATTATGGCTGGATGAATGAGGATGAGTACCAGCAACAGTAGTATTCCCAAGACAAAGCTTTGGATTTGCTGATCTTGCTGCTTCGGTTGTAAAATTTTGTTGAAATCTTTCTCTGACCATGTTTTGATTTTAGAGGAAAGTTGCATCACTTCCCTATGTGTGATCAGGGTGAAGACAGAAGGACTTGGCGCGGGCCAAAACAAAAGCAAGTTTGACATCATTCAGGTAAGGGAAAACAACACACTTTTCACCTTTGTGTTCTGGATTATACTGTTTGAAATCAGATGTCATAGCAAGAAGCAAACAAATGCTTTTACATATGGTCTGATCACTAAAACAAATATGAGTCATTCACAGTGATGTTTCCTCACTCTTCTTCTTCTATGCCTGGGAACTGCATGTCAGCTTCTTCGTTCCAAATAGTGAAGCCCTCGTCCTGTCTACAGCACTTGCAGTAGCAGCACAAATTGCACCTCTGTTAATGTGGCTCCACTCTGGCTTTTAGGGTTTTACCACTGCTCTGCATGCTACTGGCCAGAAAGCCTGACTCTGAGAGCAAGCCGTGCTGTGGTCTCTTTCATTGCTAATCCAACTGACTCCCTTTGAAACTCACACAAACGCTGTAAAACTGAAACCAGACTATATATGCAGTTAGTTTTTAATTAATTCTGGAGACATGTCTGCTGAAAATCAAGGTCCACACTATATTCTAGATCAGTGCCCCAAATTAAGGGGCACACGTTTGTAAATAAACAGTCACGAGACTGCATTTAGTTCTTTAACGTGATTCAGCCTGAATAAATCTGCCTTATATCCAGTGTAACATATGAACTGAAAGAGTAGTCTCTCTTGGGGTGGGATAAGTGTAAATGTCCTTGAGACTCTGCTTGCCTGACTGTGGCTCTCCTTCCTCTCTTTCCTTTCTTGTTTTTGATGACAGCAGGCTATGCCTCTGCACTAGTTCTTCACTTGTGTTGTCCCTTGACAGAGAGCTGCAACAGACCTAAGAAAGGACAAGTCCTCATCATCTGCAGTTACATGTTCATGGCCTAAGGAGAAGTAGCAATATCTTGGGTTTTATTGTGCCATCTGCAGTCTTGCATTTCAGGAGGAGCTGAGGGATGTGGAAAGGAAGAGTCAGGCACAAACTCAATCCATAGTAGCAGCAGCTTGAAAAGGGTGACTCTTTTTCCACTGCTTACTCCCACACTCTTGAACTACTACAGTGCCCCTGATGCCACTGACAGCAATAGGGAGAACAGTATGTACTCCCATGTTGGAGCCCTTTCCTAAACTGGCCAAGGTAGAAAGTGGAAGGCACTTTAGGAAGGAGGCATCTTTTCTCCTGTCGATGCACAGTGCTGCCATTCTATCACTTGCAAAGATGCTTTTTACTCATATATAGATGAATTTATGGAGATACTTTATGGTTCAAGGAGTATATCTGGGTACAAGAAGCACGATTTGGGAGACGCAGTTTAAGAGGTCTCTCTAATATTCAAGTTTATTTCCAAAGACCACAATGGACATGTTGAAGCTTTGAGAGAGGGTGGTATCATGTCTTGGTGTGCCACCTATGTTGAGAAGGGAGAACAGCTAAGACAGACACTTAATGTCTCCAGAGCTGAGCTAGAACTACTAATGGAAATCAAATGAGTCACCTGGTCATGCAGAACTGCTCAAAATAGCAGTTTCATAAATTTTGAGAGATTCCCAAAGACATTATGAATGCTTACTCTGGGGAGAATGAATCAAGGTGTCTGAGTCCAGCTCAGCTCTTTACCAAGAGCTGCATGATTAAAATCTCCCATTATGGCCAGTTTCTGTGCTTCAAACAACCCTGATAACTGCTAACAAGAAGAGTTATCCACTTGACCTGCCTGGATCTGAAGCAGATCTCTCATCAATATCTATATTCTTTTCCTTTGTATTGTCATTCCAAATGGTTTCTCCTGCATTCTGAACATCTGAGTGAGATATGTGGCATGATCCCCTTTCATTTTTCCTTCCTGTAATTCCTGAACAAACTGTGCTCTCCAGCACTGGCATTGCAGCTGCACATGGACACAGCTGTACCCTCCCAAGTTTCTGTTATGTCAAGTCGCAGTTTTGATCCTGCATTGCTTTCCAGTTCCTTCTATTATTTTTCATATATGTTACACCATTGTAGAGACATCTATGCTCAGCATCAGTTCGTTTGCGAATCATATTTTTAAAAGAATCATCAAATATTCCTTTTCCAGCTTTATTTGGCCACTCATGTCACCAGTCTATCAGAATATTATAGTACATATCTGATAGCAAATCTGTGCTAACCTTCTCAGTCTTTCTTTTTTAGATGGAATCCATTTCTTCTCAGCAGTCCTTTCCGTTCCACCATGGAAGTACGTGGTTATGCTGAAAACCACAGAATCAATCACAAGTGCTCCTAAGACTCTTAATCTTTTCACCCAAGAAGCATCCACATCACTAAACCCACCGTGACCACTTATCTCAGAAGGTCACATGATTCCTGGAGGCTAAAGTAACTTGTAGCTTCTGTAGGAGAGAGACTAAGGCTTTGTGCAGAACTTGGATACACCAGGTCTGTAATTCATAAAACATAATGTACAGTCATTAATAAGACTGATGCTAAAATGCAAAAAAGTTGAGTCTGGAATAGACATTCAGGCCCTTCTCAGTGTCACCTAGTGATAGGACAAGGGGCAGTGAGTATAAACTGGAACATAGGAGATTCCACATAAATATGAGAAGGAATTTCTTCCCAGTGAGGATGACAGAGCACTGGAACAGGCTGCCCAGGGGAGTTGTGGAGTCTCCTTCTCTGGAGACATTTAAAACCTGCCTGGACATGTTCCTGTGCAACTTGATCTAGGGGATTCTGCTATCACGGGGGATTGGACTGGATGATCTTTTGAGGTCCCTAATGATTCTATGATTCTCTCAAATCTGCTCATGAATGATGATTGCCTGACCACACTTCTAAAAATAGCCAGTAAAAGGACACTGCAGACCATCACAGCCTATTGATTTCAGGACTTCACTCTCTCACATTCAGTTTTTCCTGTGTCAAACAGCTTTCCTCTTCTGCAGCTTACTTATTCTAACCACAATGAATACAAAAAAAAAAATTCCCTTCTTCTTTGAAAATTGCCCATCTCTTTGCTGGTAAAACAAACAAGAGCAAGAACAATTCACAATGTTACATTCCTAGAACAAGTCCTCTAAAAGCCTGGGCACTCCCCTAATCACTTCCCAAACACAGTTTTAAGTGTATCAGCAGCTGAGATGCAGCTACGCTGTCATGAAGGCTGTAAAAATTTTAAAGGCCAGATAATATCTCCTGGCCAAAGAATAAATGGTATTATTGGAATGGAATCTTTTAAAATAAATATACCCTTTCTATAATAATGTTTATCAACTCTCCTCTTTTGGCCTAAACAATGCCAGTCTCAGCCATTCATAGGAACATACTCTGCCCTGGTGAGACCACACCTTGAGTATTG
>VXBP01005213.1:871-22358 GCA_013400115.1 Rhinopomastus cyanomelas
CTATAGGCTTGCTTCTTCCTCTTCAGTTTGCCTAGTAGTTCCCTGGTTAACCACACGGGTCTTTTGACTCCCTTCCTTGACTTATTCCTTGTTGAGATTCTCATTTCTTGTGCTGCAAGGAAGCAGTCTTTGAATGTTGACCAGCTATCCTGAGCTCCCTTACCTGCCAGTACCCTGTCCCATGGGATTTCTTCTAGCAATTGCTTGAGAAGGCCAAAGCTGGCCCTCCTGATGTCCACGGTAGTGGTTCTGGTAGCTATTCTGTTCTTACCACACTGCCTGTGCAAAGTGCCGTGCAAACTGCCTCACTATTATCCTCTTAGCCTACTCCTGTTTGCTGTGCTCCGGGGTCGCCGTGCTCCCCCGGAGGCTCTTGCCCTTAAATAATGGAAGGAGAGTCGCGCTGATACTCCTCCCTGCTGGCCACTGCAAAGCTCCTCAGGAAATAAAAAAAAAACAAAACCTTTAAAGTGAATCAATATAAAAATCAGTCAGGTTGCTGATACTGCTCCTCTGAAGCAATTTGCTTTTTTCTGAACTGAAATTATTTACTTTTGCAGATTTCATTTAGTTTATTGATGATTAGAAGTGGTTCTCAGTAATCACCTGCATATAGTAGGCAATTACTGAAAGAGGAAAATACATATGTTAGTTTTCCCCCCACTAATCTGTCCCTTCTTATGGAAAATGCTCTAAATTTTCTTGTTTATCTGAAATAACTGAAAAATTGACTGAAATAATGTTCTTCTGTCTGGACCAGACTTAAAGGTGTACAACCTCATAAGCATGAACAGTATTTGAAGGGAGTCTAATTACCAACGTAGTGTCATCTTTCCAAGTCTTGTTGATAGCAACCATTCATTCTCCTCAGAACACATTTGTGATTCAGGGTGGACCTTGTAGTTACAACAAACACTGAAAGCTGTGGACAACATCTCTAACCTGTGAGGTATGCTCAGGGAACAACTAAACTCTCCATCATGAGAAACAGGACACCTTCCAAGTAACCTAGCATTGATTTGGCGGTTCATAGGATGTGATTTCAGTAGCTTAGCATCTGTTTATCTATCAAGATCAGGCTGGCTTCTGTGCACAGATAACACTGCTGCATCGTGTGCACGTTTCAAAATTTCTCTTTCCTGTCTTTGGAGCCACTTGTGAACACTCGTATCCATGAATACACCTGAATGTGATGATTAGAATATACATCCACCATATATTCTTTTCTTCAGGTTTTAAAACTAACACTTACGGAAATGTAATATATAGAGTAGGATTCATCAGTCCCATATGTTGTCTGCACACATACTAGAAGAGCAGAGGTTCTTTTACCAGTCATGGTCAAGTTAAAACAAATGCTGTTCAAACTCCAAGTGTCAAGAAAAAAATTGCCCTTTGTGCTAGCAGAAAAGTACTTGAATAATTATTTTCTGTCAACCAATTCCTAATATCTGCTCAAAGAATAAGAGAATGCAGCTTAGGGATCATGGTGTTTATCCACACAATCATCAACATCAGCAAATCTTTAATAAAATATAAATTGAATGTGATAAATTGTTTGGTTTGTGGTTTCTACTTTTTCTTCCCATGGATTTTTTACTGTCACTTGTACTTGTACCCTCCCAGGGAAAAAAAATTAATATTACCCATTATTTGTGATTCACTGGAGAGGGTCACCAAATCTTCCAAAATTTATTTTCTTTTCTTTTATTGCACAATTCCTTTTCCCCTAGCTTTTCTTTTTTTTTTCACAGCTGCTCTCCAAACTCGTCTCTTAAAAGCTGAATTAGAGTACACAAATTGTTATTGCTCTAAATATCATTTAATGAGCAATATGATCAAATGATATCCCTGCAGATCAATACAATTAATGAAATACTCTTTAAAACCTAATTAAATGTGTTAGAAAGAGCCTTTTCAGATTATTGTTCAATACAATTGAAATGCAATTCATGTTGAGATAGAAATTTGAAGAAAATTGTGCTTTTCAAAGCACGTGTCATCAAAGCAGTGACAAATTAGCTTTCTCTATTTATGACCTTCTAGTGAATGCTGAATGAATTATGGTTCATTTTCTAGTGAAAAGGAAGCTTTTCTGATCAGCTGTGCTTTTAGACTTCTGAAAGGCAGAATTCTTTTTCAAAAACACATGTCCCAGAATCAGAATTTCCTGGCAATTTGTGAACGAATAACAAATTTGTTGAATTCTCCTAGCAGTTTTAAAGCTTTTTTAAAAAAGGAAACAACACATGTAACATGTAGTACACATAATAGATATGCATGATATAGGTGCATATTTATAACATTTTTTAAAATCCTCAAAGGATTTGAGGAGGGAGAGGTTATGGTTTCCACCTCCCCCAAGCAGTCTTCACCTTTTGCCTTCTTAGGCATTAGAACGGAAGTTTCGTTCTTACACTTAACCTCAAAGCAGCTTTTAGGTCACAGGCACCGTTGCTCTAAAATCAACGCACAAATCTACATGGATATGGACATGACACTTGTGTCTCAAGCCGGTTATTGTGAATTTCTTTGTCAAGATTCTGTGCGCAGTTTTCCACGGAAACAGCTTGTCTAGAGAGAGCACACAGAATCAGAAAGGCATGGAGTGGTGTAACTGCTTGTGTGGTAAAACAAGGTAAATGCTTCGAGGGCAAAAGCAGGGGCAAAAGAAGGGCCGTCACAGCCCTTATATCTTCTCATGCATTACTCACAGTGTCTCTGGAGTCTAGAGCTTGAACCTTCAGGAGGGCTGTGGCCCACATAATCACTGCAATGTACTGGACACTGTTCCCAGCCCTGGAAATTACACCTGTGATAACAGATGAGGGAACATGCAGCATTTTCTCTGCTTTTCTCAGCAATGGTAAGACTGACATATTTTATAATCCTGCTCTACAGAGGAGCAGATGGTGCCTTCCTGTTCTCATCTTGTACAAGACTCGATATTTCTTCTCTGTCAGTCATAAGACAGGATTTTTTTTTCTGGCTGCACAAGCCATGGAATTTCATACACCAGTAGTTACTTCTTCTGCCAATCTCATTCCTCGAGGCTCAGATTTAGCAAGTCCTTAACTCTCGGAACAACTTTTATGCCAGATGTAATAAGCCCTGAGTGGTCACTGACTAACACTTTTCTTTAGAAGGACTGACTCACAAGTGTGTGCAGCTTAAAGCCAGAGGCAAGCCGTAACAATTCAGCATTAAGATTAATCACTCTTCCTACCACCAGAGCAAATGTGTCTACTGGTGGAAGGTCTATTAACACCACAGAGAAACATGAGAAGATGCCTGCATGGCCACCCACCTTTTCTGCTTCACAGCGACACAGGTATTAAAGCACTACAACGTACCAGTGCACGTTCATTCACATTCCAAACGATGCTCTAAGTTATGCTCAGCGTAACTGCTTCTTGTCAGCTCTGTGTGCATGGAAATTGTGCCCAAGCAGCTGAACACTGCTGTCCTTTATTTGTCAGAGAGGTACAGTCTCATTGACTCATTCACTTAGAAGAAACATAAGGAACTTTGCCAAGGACTTTTACCAAGCAGCTGCTGACCTTTGCTGATTGCAATGCAGACTGCAGAAAAAAGGCAGAAATGGATATCTCAACAAGACTGAAACCACTCAGGAGCAGAAAACTCCGATCGTTCAGGTCTTAACATGCCCATCCAGGCTGAATGAGACAAAACATAGTACAGGTAATTTCCTAGGATATAGGGAAAGATTCCAGTACTGATAAACAAGCTGCATTTGGCTTTAGCAGCAGAACTTTATACTCTCTCTTTTTGCTGTATTTTCATATGTAGTTTTTTTAGAACACAGGGATTTTCTTTAGTTCTAACCATTAGACTGAAAAGTTCCAAGTGAAGAACCAAAAGTTTTACAATAAACTCAAAGTTCACAAATTCTTCTGACTGTTTAGGTCTATACACTTGAGAAGGGCATTAAAGGCAGTGCAAAACCAGCATTTTAAATTTATATTGAAATAATTTCCTAAACTACTGAACTAATCACCATGAGGGTGACAAAGCACGGAATGGACTGCTCAAGAGGGTTGTGGAGTCTTCTTCTCTGGAGACATTTAAACCCCGCCCACATATGTTCCTGTGCAACTTGGTCTAGGTAATCTTGCTGTGGGAGGGATCTTTCAAGATCCCTTCCAATCCCTAATGATTCTATGATTCTGTCATCCTGTGATAGTCTCGAACCAGGCAAATTTCCTAATACATGCTGGGAAGAAAGAACAAAAACAGACCAGAGACCTAGAAAGCAACTGGCTAAATGAAGAACTTTGGCAGTATTATTTATCATGGTTACAGCTTACTTACTCACCTGTTCCCTTCCAAGTGCCAACCTCATGTTTTCAACTCCTACTAGATATTGGGGGTGTCTTCTCTGAAACATCTGTTACCTGTTCCAGTGCCTGCCATGGATATTTTTGCACTGATGTTTTTAATATCTTGGACACAACAGGGTTTTTTATGAATCACATGGGAAGTAGGTGAAATCTTTACATTTAGACGTAGAAGCACACATCAATTTCTTGATAAAGGCTGAGTCCTGCTTGTTGTCTTATTCCCTGTCAAGCTACTCTTATATTGCAGTAACAGCCTTATAGCAAACATACAGCACTTAGATGTGATTCCATGACGACAATGAGCACCACCTTCCCAACCAGGTTAAAAAGTTATTAAAAGCCATGCATATCATCTAAGTCTGAACTAACCCACCACTGACGAGTACATAATGAAGACTGTGCATGAAATTGCTCAATGGACTTCAGCAACAAAGAATTAAAGGTATTGCTGAGTTTCTGTCACCTATAATATCAAGCAATAATGCAAAATACATTAAATTTACATTAAATAAAATTTCATGTCACGAAAGACTATGAATAAAAGATTGGAAGTGATAGCATTATTTCGGATTGAAAAAAGGACAGGCGCCATTAAGCTTCTTCCTCTATCACTTCATATTTTATTACTGCCTTAACCAAGTAAGATCCTGAAGAATGTGGAAAAACAGAACCTGAAATAAGTGGAAGTTGTCTTCAATTGTGCCAAATTTTAGGTTGACTATCAGAAATTAATATTATGGAAGACTGAGCTTGTGCTCGAGGGTTGAGTGATGAAATAAAAATTTTGTCTTTAATGTTGAGTAATTTTACTTGCCATACTTTATCCTGTACAATAAGGAAACAGCTACTAAATCAAGATGAACATTAAGTAAGTGCACCATTACTCAACACAATCTGAGAAGTGCTAAGAAGCTGTCACTCTTAACCCCTCTACTTAGTTGTGCTGGTAATGTTACTGCCCTCATTGCTGTGGATTAAACTGATGCTGCTTCTCCTCAAAATATTTGTTCTGAGAATACTTCCTGCCAAACTTCAGAGGCATCTCCACGGTGTTTCTTGACCTAAAGACCTCTGAAATCTATAATAGTTTTTAAAATCTCTGAACCATACTGATTTAATTGTTTTAATTCTTTTCCCTACACCCTGCAGTGTAACTACAGAGTCAGCACAGGAGGAGAAGTTAGATTATCACAGTCAATTCCCAGAACATTCTTAAAGCCTTTAAAAACCCACGTGTCTTTGCAGATGATTTTACAAGGATATACATAAGTGTTGAATAAGTCTCTTAAAGCAAGACAACACAGAAAATGAATTAGTGCTGGAAGCGGAGAGGGAACTTGAGGCACAAAGTGGGTGGCTCCTTCAGACAACAGGTAAGAGAACAGCGATAGTCACGGGGCAAACACCACTTGCATTTACAGCAAACTTTGGAAAAACAGGCCTGTTGCTGCTGCTGCTGGCCCTGCTGAGGCTGGGGTGACGTTCAGTCTGTGTCTCAGGGCAACTACTCCCAGCCACCGGAAGGAAGCCAGAACTCCCAGCTCCTGAGTCAGCACCTTTCACCCCTTTACACCTTTCTGAGGGCAGCAGGAGCAGCACAGCCAGTGTTCTCCAATTTCAAACCCTTGTTCTCTAAGCAGCTTTCCCATTCCTCTCCGTTTCTTATGACAAGAGAACTCTCAGTCCAACCTCACTTCACTTTTCACCTTAAGGCTGGCAAAATAACTTTCTAACATACACGGTGGAGAAGCCATGAGTCAAGGGGAGAAGGTGTTTATACTGGAGCCACTTCAGACTGATTTTGAAATTACCGGTTAACATATACAAACCTTTCACATTTACACCTAGTAGAATCTGTCATCAAACAAACACACACCACCACAGTATTTGCTGAATAGCTAGGTATGAAATAAGGTTAAGGACGATAGCCAGAATTTGTAGGCTGTAAAATTTCAGGGGATTGTTAGGTTCGCACTTGATCAGCCAACATGACTCACATCTTAAGCCACAACAATTCCAGGGTTTAGTCCAAGTATTTAGAAGACCATGTAATAGAGTTTCACTGAGCAGATCAATATCTGCCTCACCTTTTGAAACAAACTCCACTAGTTCTAACTGGATAATGAGACTCGATGTTTCTTTTTATCTCCTAATCCAAAACCCATGGAAGTTCACATGAATACTCCTAACAAATTCTAGAGGCTTTGATTGAGCCTTGAATGTTGAAACATGATGTTGTTGTTCTAAAGAGCAATAGTCAGGGTTTCTCTGAAGAAGAATTAATAAGATCAGGATCTATTTTTTAGGCCAACATGATGGACTAGGACTTGATGATCTATGAGGTCTCTTCCAACCTTGATAATACTGTGATACTGTGATACTGTGACTACACAAAGATAGCACATCTGTGTCTGACTGAAAGCATCTGCCTGCAGCTGCGCTATTTCCTACTTGTAGCAAACCAAATAAAATGGAAATCCTTTATAAACATCATAAAAATATAGTAATAAGGTTGTGAGTGGTAAATTCACCACTGCCTCACTGGAACGTAATAAATAACCTCATCAAAAGCAATTATGACATTTTGCATGCACAGTAATAAACACCTCATATCAGAATTTCCTTATAGGTTTCACAGAATCACAGAACGTTAGGGATCGGAAAGGAGCTCGAAAGATCATCCAGTCGAATCCCCCTCCCACAGCAGGATCACCTAGACCAAGTTACACAGGAACATATCCAGGCGAGATTTAAATGGCTCCAGAGAAGAAAACTCCACAACCTTCCTGGGCAGCCTGTTCCAGTGACTGTTACCATCACCATGAAGAAGTTTCTTCTCACATTGATGTGGAACCTCCTATGTTCCAGCTAACACCCATTACCCCTTGTGCTATCACTGGATTGTACTAAGAAGAGACTGGCTTCATCCTCCTGACAACCACCCTTCATACATTTACAGACATTAATGAGGTCACCCCTCAGTGTCCTTTTTTCCAAGTTAAAGAGACCCAGCTCCCTCAGCCTCTCCTCATAAGAGAGGTGTTCTACTTCCTTCATCATCTTTGTGGCTCTGCACTGGACCCTCTCCAGCAATTCTGTGTCCTTATTGAATGGAGGGGCCCAGAACTGGACACAATACTCCAGATGCAGTCTCAGCAGGGCAGAGCAGAGGGATAGGAGAACCTCTCTCAGCCTGCTAACCACCCCTCTCCTGATCCACCCTGGGATGCCATTTCAAGAGCTCCTCAAGACACATACATGTTGAGTTTGTTTTTTCGGGGTTTTTTTTTAAGGGGAGTTTCTTGTAATTTGCTTTGGGTGTTTTCCACAATATAAAATGTAATATTAATTGTTCCAATCTAACTGGGACAATATAACGGGCACTTTAATCCCATAGAACGGTGTGCACATTAGGGACATTGTTTCACTATAACAACGTCCAATAACTAACTTGAAAACAGGTTTTTCATTCTGATGGGAAATCCATTAAATAGAATGATGAAAAAAAAGTTCATGGAGAGACCAGTCCATAGCTGACAGAAGCATGAAGTTATAAAGCCTTTGTATCTTGTACTGTAGAACATTTAAATGAAAAGTAAAACATTCCATTTGGAAATGTTCCAACAGTTCCATTTCAACTTCAGAAGGACATTCTTTCCTTTTCTGAAATGATATCGAATTGACATTTCTAAAAATAACTTTGCTTTTGTCAAAAAAACATTTTCTCATCTACAAACCATCCCTGACCTGTTCCACGGCACAGGTTGAGTAACAGAGCCCTTCTGAACAGATGAGGCATAGTGACCTTGTGTGCCTTACAGAAGGTATGACAAGACAGTTCTACTAGCAGTACTAAATTTTTTATAGCTTTTACTCTTTTACCTAAATCATTACTGTGGAAATGAAG
Organism: Rhinopomastus cyanomelas; assembly: GCA_013400115.1. NCBI lineage: Eukaryota > Metazoa > Chordata > Aves > Bucerotiformes > Rhinopomastidae > Rhinopomastus > Rhinopomastus cyanomelas. Next base: position 9,140 of record VXBP01005213.1, read on the forward strand.
GAATTACAAGCTGAAGCGATACACCTCATGCTATCATAAACTCACTCCTTGCTGTTTCTTACTTCATACTATATTTATGTACGAGTTCTTCCTTATGCTAGATGTAAACCACCTTTCAATGGCAAACATCCTGAGCCTTTGAATTTCCTTGACAAACAAAAGGAAATGCAAACACAAATTTCCTTTTCCTTGTGCTACTGTTAAAGCACTTTTAACACTATTTCTCTAGAAGTTATTTTGCTGATACTGAAATACAACTCACCTTTACAACACCTAGTCCTCATTAATGAATAGAAACTACTGAACACCAAATGAGCAATGAAAGGATTCTGGACTTGAATCCACAAGTGGTGATTTCTGGTCTTTTGATCCACATGTATTTTACATTAAATAATGGATTCTGTTGGTTAGATCTTTTCCTGGAAGAAGAAAGGTACGTGAACTCCTTTTTTAATTGCACTTTTTAAAAAAAAAAAACAAACCAAGATAAAAATAGTGAAATTCTATGAGGCACAATTTGGAGAAGATGATATTGAAGTCATAAAAATCTATCCAGTTCTATCTTAAAACCAAGTTTACAGCAGTATGGCTGCTGTCATGTTATTTTAAACATTTCTTGGACAGCAAAATGCATTTATCTGTCATAAGGGGATTAGTAATCTATATGACACACTGACCTAGAAAGCAGAGCAAAGCTAACAAATCTAATTTATCCTTAATATTTTTGTTGCCACGAGAATTTTACTTTCAGCATCCATTTGCCCCATAGCATTAAAGTTTAAAGTCCTGTAAGGACTGACAAAAAAAATATAAAATTATCTGTCTGCTTGCATATATTGTTTTCCCCAGTCTTGCATTAATTAATGAGCATGTAAAATCTCAGCAACTATGCATCTAAGATATAGCAGAATAGGATCTCAGGAAGGGCAGGGGCTGGGATCACTGCCAGCCAACCATCTAAAGTGCAGCACGCAGCACACATTGATAGCAAAGGCAGTCAAGTGTCCATCTGTTTGCTTCAGAAGTATTTTTCTTGCAGACAAGAGGAAGAGAAGCACTCTAGCTGAGCTCGGTAATGAACTGATTAGGCTGCTTGTGAAGCCAATAGGAGTGAACAGCCTGTACATGAACAGTCAGCGGAGATGAGGAAGCAAACCCATCTGGTCACAACAGCGTCTTTAAGAAGTGATTTGAAATGAAGAGTAGTATCATTTCTGGAGAGCTCCTGAACTACTGTAGCAAGTGCACAGTGAAATAAAATCACCAAAGGGAAAGAGAAGCAAGACAAGAAGTGATGCACCTCCCCTCCGACCTCAGATAATAAACTAAATACTCTGCTGCTGCTCTGAGGCAGGGCTGGCAGACAGCACCAGTACAAGGCCAACATCCAGAGAAATAAACGCATGGTACTGAAGATTTCACGGAATCACAGTAGACCAGGTTAGAAGGGACCCCAAGGATTGAGTATAACCCATTAAATTGAAAAAATGCTCTTTAAATGAGATAGCCAAGCACCCCTTAAAACTGTCTGTAGTTGCGTAACCCACCAATGTCTAATTAATCAATGTCTAATTAATCTGACAGTGAAAAATTTCTCTCTGGAGTTCAAACAGAATCTCCCCAGAAGCAACTTATATCCATCACTCCTTGTATTTTCTATGAGATTCTTTGTGAAAAAGGAGTCACTTCACAGATTAACACATCAAAAAAAACCCCCACCCCAAAAAGAAGCACTTTTCAAGTCTCCCTGTCAAAGCCACAGGAGATAATCAGAGCAAGGATAATGACGGGCACTATTCTGACCAAGAGATGGAGGCAGAGGTGCACCCATGAAACACAACAGATTTCTATCACCTAGGCTTTAGTTAGGAGACTAAAAACTAAAAGAATCAAACATGTCAAAAATCAAGTACTTTGGTTCCACCAAGGCAGCTCAGCATACGCATGGCTGTGTGAGCCAGCACTTCTTGCTCCATGAAGGAGGCTGGCCCCAGCCCTCTTTTCCATGAGCTCAGTCAGGTATTACTTCATTTTCCACCTGCAGGTCTGCCACCAGCACCTCTGGATGACACTCTGCTGGATGCTTCAATTCCTAAAGATTACGTAAGTCACATTTCATTAAGTTGTGCACTGTGAAACACGTGATACGCTTTAATCTGCGTTAGCACTGAGACTATTACACACATCAGACAGAAACAGTTTGCTGAAACATATTGACAAGAACAGCATTATAAAAAGGCAAATCTTTATAAGGGATAGTGAATTAAAAAAACAAATCGATAGTAACAGCTTCCTATTAAACACATAATGCTGAATATATTGATTTTCTGGGGTTTTTTACTCTTTTCCTGCTGCTGCTCAGGTGTTTTACTGCCTTCGTTTACATCTCTCTTTTTGTGTGAGCTACATGCAAAATAAGAATTGATTTGGATGCATAATTGCCCACGAAACGAACAGCGATCTGGCTGCTGGAAAACCCAGGACAACTGCCTTCTGAGTGAGTAGGCTGACCACTGTCCAACTGGCAATTTGCAACAGCAGCTCCCAGTTTACTGCAAAGTTAACAGTGTGTTTCTTTAGTCTTTCAAATAAACTGAATTGTCAGCTCACAAAATCAAATATAAATCACTTGCACAGACTCCCTAAACTGCCCAAAGTCTCCCTACTGGTAAAAAACACTATAGCAATTGTGTCTTCTTTTCTTCAGGACAGCAATATGAGAGTGGGACTTGCCGTTATGGTTTTCCTTCAGAAGAGAGAGAGAACTTCCAGCATCAATGACAAACCTCCACTCTACACTTCCCTGCACAGCCCACCCCCTTACAATTTATGTGTTTCAAGGGATTTAAGCAGAATTTACTCACCCTGAAAGTGCTAATTCGGGCCTAGACAGATACCCATCGGCGAGACAACATCTCAGGATAGGTATTGCAAGGGAGTGCCCGTGAAATTCTGATTTCAGTTTTAAAACCTGTTCCTCATCTCTGCACTTTCCATCACCAGTCCATGTCTAACTGGGCAATGAGCAAACAGTGACTTCTGTCAGCTCCTTGATCATTCTCCTGCTCTGTCTGATAGAAAAATGCTCATCTCTTCCCATGCACTGTCCAAAAAGATTAACATCTCTTTGTATTTTTATGTATCCCTATGTATTTTTATTTACACCTGTACGTATTTTTATGACTTATCTTACCTTTCCTGACAATTTTTTCTGTTATGATGAGGAGCTACTGATATATGTTCTCTCTTCAGTTTTTCACTCTGACAGAAACTTTCTCATAGACCTTGGGAAACTACAACAGCTTTAAAACCTATCATTCATACTTATATATGTTTAAGTAGGATGAGAGATCTTTATTTATTTCTTTGTTCTAATGTCCTTGTGACAAACTCTGAGGATAACGGCTTCACCCTCAGTTAGTGTAGAGTCTCCCTGACATAAAAATGAGTAATTTTCTGTCCATTCTGATACAGACACTAGCTCTTCCAGCACTAATATAAAGTCAGATATGAACAAGTGAGTGGTATCACTCTGTGCTCCAGCAAACCACAGCTTTACTGCTCAAATGGAAGCCTAAAACTGCTCAAAAATGGGTCTTCTGTCCTGCACATGGCATATGCACACACATGGAAATATGCAGATACAAGTATGCACGAAAACTTTAATCAGATTAAGTAAACTCAAAAAAGGATGGATTTAATTCCTAGCAAGTTGGCTATGAATTTTTAATACAATTTTGGACTTCATGGAAGTTTTGATTAATAAAGGCTAAGCAGCACATCACCTCCCTGTCAACACTATCGCTAATAGCTGCCAGCCATCATAACTCTGACTCAAAAGAACAGCAGCATAACAAATTTTAAATTAAGCAAAATAAGCCAGTACTGACCACCCAAGAGTTTGATATCTACATTTTAAAGCATGAACACAGTACAGATGTGCTGATGTACTTCAAGGAATCAAGTCTCATTTCACTGCTGATTCTTGTTTTATTGCTGTGGTAACTTCTGCAGAATGACACCACAAGTACCACATCTGACCTAACATCATAAGATACTTGGAAGCTTATAGTATCCAACTAATATTTTTTTACCCATATCATACCATACCCATATTATTAAACTAGCAATTGGAGTGACCTTCTATTCGATGAATTAATCTGTATTTAATTAGCACCCAAAGCAATGAGTAAAATAGAACCTGAGCAATTAGGAAGTAGAACCCACATAATGTGTATTTTTAATATAAATATTTTTATCGAGTGTTTGATGTTAGGAAAGCAAGATGTTACACACTTATTTATATCTCTTAGCTCTTATGTAACTGATCATTCACACGCAGGCATTTGACGCAGTCTCTCACAGCATCCTTGCAGACAAACTGAGGCAGTGTGGTCTAGATTTTCGGGTAGTGAGGTGGATTGTAAACTGGCTACAGGGTAGAAGTCAGAAAGTGGTGGTCAATGGGACAGAGTCTAGCTGGAGGCCTGTANTTGGAGAGGCAGCGTAGGGCAACAAAGATGATGAAGGAGGTGGAGCACCTCCCTGACGAGGAGAGGCTGAGGGAGCTGGGTCTCTTGAGCTTGGAGAAGAGGAGACTGAGGGGTGACCTCATTAATGTCTATAGATCTGTGAGGGGTGGGTGTTGGGAGGATGGAACTGGGCTAGTCTCAGTGTTACGTAGTGACAGGACAAAGGGCAATGGTTGTAAGCTGGAACATAGGAGGTTCCACATCAACCTGAGAGGAAACTTCTTCACGGTGAGGGTGACGGAGCACTTTAACAGGTTGCCCAGAGTGATTGTGTAGTCTCCATCTCTGGAGATGTTCAAGACCTGCCTGGATGTGTTCCTGTGTGACTTGGTCTAGGTGATCCTGCTGTGTTGGGAGGATTGGGCTAGATGATCTTTCGAGGTCCCTTCCAATCCTCAATGATTCTATGATTCTATATTTTTATACAGACAGTCAGAAAAAGAGATGGATAGATGGCGATAGAAATAAATTAAATTATTTGAAAGGTCAGATTTCGTTTTCTCCCACATGTAGAACCATTTCAGCCTCCTCTGTTCATGACTTCTCTGTGTGTTTTTATAAGAGCTTTTACTGATTTTTGGAACAGAATAATTTCTTTCTATGTAATTATATCAACCACCATCATTTACACATAATCCATTACCTTTATTCATTGTACAATTTACTATTATTTCTAATTACCAGGTGCACTTATTTGTCTGACACATGTTTATTATCCAAACTAGAAAGTCCATGCAACAAACTTCTCTTGCGTTGGAAGGTTGTAAACCAAGTGAAATCCTTTAGGTCTATTAACCAGAGGGTTAAATTGAATTGTTCCCATTTTCCCTGTCATATCTTTTGCTACTTTTAAAGCTTTTTTCATGCTTCTACTATCTTCCATTTGATGTTTTTTCATCTTCTGGGTTTTCCACTAGGGAATAAAAGCATCCCACAGATTTGTACAGCAATTCTTTTCTGCATGCCATCAAGTATTAAACCATGGTAGTTACTCTTCTTTTAGAGTACAAACACTTTTCTGACTTCCCTTGCCAACCTTGCTACGATCAAATCCTTAACGTAATAAATATCCTTTAATTTCAACTCATCATAGCCCTGCTGATGGACTTATTTGGGGACCTGTTTGTTTCTTGTTAAAATAATATGATGAGCAAATATGAAATATAAATCCCTCATAAAGATACACTAATGCACCCAGCAAATTCCAGGAAGAACAAACACACTGCAAACACTGTTCTCATTACAAAAGCAGTCAGGAATGAAAACTTGAGCAATTATAATCCCAACGCAATTAAACAAAGCAGATAAGCAAATGCTTGTTTTCCCCATTAAGAATACACACACTAGCTTTCCCAGCACTGCTTTCTACTTCCTACCCAAAACACCCTTATGCTGCATATAAAATCAGGCAAATCTGAACTCCTCCAGTAACTCCATTCAAGTTCCTAGGAAGCACTGATTAAAATCTTTTAACACTAGGTCTTTGGGCCCAGTCAAGGAGGCCTGATTAACACAATTAAGGCAATCACATCACAGAATAGCGGCCATTAAGTCTCTTTCATGCTTGCTAACAGGAGAAGAGGTCCATTGAAATCAAAAGGCTTTGCCAGTTGAGAAAAACTTATTTAGTTATTCAGTTATTCAAATAAAACTATCTGTGGTGATTCTCTGCACACACTGTGTGCTGCAAGAGCTTCATTTCAGAAGTTAAGAATTCTACCTAAACCATATGTGGTTTTTATGAGTTCTTAGGACCATGTTCTCTAGAAAGAATAACAATCTCTCCAAAATTTAGCATCATTTTGCAATATTAGTAAGTTAGTTATCATACACTTATATATAAAAGTATACTTGGATATATTCTGTAACAGCTGTTGTATAAAACCATGAGGTTCCACACAAATATCAGAAGGAACTTCTTCACAATGAGGGTGACAGAGCCCTGGAACCGGCTGCCCAGGGGGCTTGTGGAGTCTCCTTCTCTGGAGACATTTAAAACCCACCTGGACATATTCTTGTGTGACTTGGTCTAGAGTAACCTGCTGTGTCGGGGAGATTGGACTAGATGATCTTTCGAGGTCCCTTCCAATCCCTAATATTATGTGATTTAATAGTTAAATCTACTCAATTTGTCTATAAACATATTTCTGCTGTTAAATTTTCTGAAAGGTTTTTTCTATTCACCAGTCCATCCATAAAAGAGAGACGCAGTATTTCTTGTTCAAATCAGCACTCTGAAATCACCAGAAAAGCAAGCAACTTAAATAATCTATGCAAAAATCAGCAGCTACTGTTCAGCAAGGGAATAGCATACATCCTGCTTTCAATCTGCATGACTTAAAAAAAATTTAAGAGATACAAGAAGAATGCAGCATATTGGCTCTGAGCAAGACATTAAATTTCCTTTTTCTTCCTTTCACAACAGTTTAGCATGGCAACTCTTTCAGACCTAAAAATAATGCATCAAACTTCTTAGAAATTTTAATTTTCTCAAACCAACCAAATAGAGGCAGTCACAGAATGCACATAATGCAGCACAGAAGACTAAAGAAGCAGTTCTCAGCTGTAAGATTACTGCTAATATTTTGCAAGCATTAGCATAAAGTAAAAATTATGAATCTTTTTCTCCTAATGATGATTTCAGCTCACTAAACAAATTACTGTAATTGGACATTAGTAGGTCACCTCAAATTGTTATGCTGTGAAAATTAGGCTCCTACTGTGGCCTCCATTTTTAAAGAGCTTGCCGATTAATTTAAAGCATGACAACACCAACCTGAGGGATAACTTAGTGATGCGTACTTAGAAACAGCGTACGTAGATAGCATTAAGAAATTAAACTTGTGTCTTCACCAAAGTCTTCACCAAGTCACAAACCAACTTTTAAGGAGCATACCCTTTCTGCATAATCTCCTCCTTCCCATGGACAATCATACAGCCTTGTGTTCAGAAACCAGACCACTTTCTTCCTGATTTGGAGAGATCCAGATGGTCATGTAGAAAACAATACTGAGAGCTCCAGCTCTAAGCAGAAAATATTCCTTTGCAGAGAGTATTCAGAGGAAGACATGTTGACACAGACATGGTATCTTAACAGTCCTAAACTAGCAGGAAGTTTTGATTCTAATGTTGTTCCTTAATTTTTGCTGGAGCATTTGTTTGGCTACTCTTCTTTGTAAACAGAGACCTTGCTTTGTAGATCAGTATCTGAAATTTTCTGCTGTGCCTTATAAACAATTAAGATTGTCATGATGTATTTATTAACGCTTTCGTGCTTACTGTACAAACTTTAAAATCTCTCTTGGAAGTGGTTAAAGTTGCAGGAAAAGGCAAACATCTTTAAAATGTTATTGGGCAATTTCTGCCTCCACCACCAAAGGCAAACTCAACTGGAGTAATAATTTTACCATCTAAATTTGTGTTTACCCACATCTTCAACATGATGTGCAGCTCTCACTCCCCTAGGAAAGATAATAACACAAGAATTGGATAAAGGAAGCAAAGATGATTATGGGAGTGGGATGATTTCAAGCAAAGAATGAATAGGTAAACAAGGGCTTTTCAGCTTAGAAAGGGGCTGACAGGAGCTAGGGTGAAAACAAACACTAAAAGATAGTACTTAAAGTGAGAAATAACAGCTTTGTTGAAGTCTTTGCCAGAGGATATAATAGATTCTAAATTTCACATGGGCTTAAGGGAAGCCTGAAAAAAAACCTAATGGAAAGGAAACCTATTTAGATTTTTCTAAATACATCTAGCTCAGTCCTGAGGCTGAAAATGATCAGAGAACAAATTCTATTTTTACCCTGCTCTTACTCTTCCCTAAATGTTTACATATGGCAACTTCTGGAAACAGCATATTGAGTTGAACGGTCCTTTGCTCTGACCAAGAACAGTCCTTTAATGTTGCTTGAATCTTAAACTGACGCTTCTTTGTTCAGTCAAAAACTTACTTTGCCTTGACTGAGTTATGTTAAGTGCTTAAACAAACTAATATCTTTGTCCCGATGGGGCAATTTCATTCTCACAGAGAAGTCACTGACAGAAAGTCACACATTTCTTCTTAACTCCACTTCTTTTTTTTCCCTTCTCTAAGCTATTAATTTGCGGGAAAAATGCCAGCAGAAATGTGGTAGCTAGGGGGCTCTGAAATGCCCAGCCCTAATTCATCGGTGTTAGGATATGTGCTTGAGGGAAAACGGGCGAAGATCCATGTCCCTCAGACCTGTAATCTCTGCTCTGTTTATCAAATGGGATAGAATTTATAACTGTACGGATCTCCAGAGTGCTTTTCTCTTAGCACTCCTTGCTGCTGACCCATCTTTAGCCTCAGAATGCTGGAGGCAAGAGAGTTATAAGCTGGCTTATGCACATTAAAACAGGCATACATCAGCTTTAAGAGCCAGAGTGAAACTCTACTGACTTTAAAAAATAATCACTTGTTCATTGAGTCTCTAGGGATTGAGTTCTAATAAGCCAATATCAAGTTTGGCAGAACAGCAGGGCACCCGTAATTCCAGGGCAATACACACTCTGTACCACCTGCTACAGGAAACCTGCTAAGATTAGGAATTTCTGCTCAGGACCTTTATCTTGCAAGATGCAACTCAGAATCCTTGTTATCAGGTGGCCCTATCATAAAGAAAGCCTGTGACAGGAAACCAGTGAGGTGTTATGGCTGACATGGTTACAGATACAGGTGGAAAGGAATTTAGAAGAGGTGCCTCTGGGAGAACATCTCAACCCTCACTAAGGAGTAAATCTTTTCTATGTAGGGTTTGTACAAGAACATGCTTTGCAGTTCCACTCAGAGGTTTGGCTTATTACTCCCTTCTCTTGTCTAGCTTAAAAGATCATCGCAAATTCAGTTCAAGATTTCTGTATTCACATCATTTTTGCCTGCTTGGTTTACTTGGCTGGTCTTTCTATGATGTTTTCTAAATAAGTTCTAATTCATTCCTAATCTTATATAACTGGATCTTCTATTCAGCTGGCCAGTAATGAAAGACAAGCGGCACTGTGTGTTCATGCAGCAGAAAAGGCAGCCAGGGCCTGTCATGCAGACTGAAAGAAAGAAGGACATGAACCAATTAGTAAAAACAACAAATGGTTTCTACTCATCAAGCTACTTTCCCTTTCATTAATAACACATGGAGTGACAACTTCCATGATGTCCAGTTTCACAGAATCACAGAACAACAGGGACTGGAAGGGGCCTCGAAAGACCATCTAGTCCAATCCCCCTGCCACAGCAGGATCACCTAGAGCAAGTCCAGGTGGGTTTAAAATGTCTCCAGAGAAGAGGACTCCACAAGCCCCCTGGGCAGACTGTTCCAGGGCTCTGTCACCCTCGCTGTGAAGAAGTTCTTTCTGATTCATACAGAACCCTGTGTTTTCCAGCTCACACCCACAACTCACAGAACCACAGAACATCAGGGACTGGAAGGGACCACGAAAAGTACATCCAGTCTAATCCTCTGCCACAGCAGGATGCCCCGAACCAAGTTGCACAGGAACACATCCAGGCGGCCGCCAAACCTCTCCAGAGAAGGAGACTCTACAAACCCCCTGGACAGCCCCCTCCAGCACTCCATCACCCTCACTGGGAAGAAGTTATAGAACCACAGAATCAGTCAGAGTTGAAAGTGACTACAGGATCATCCAGTTCCAACTCCCCTGCCATGGGCAGGGACACACCACTCTAGATCAAGTTGGCCAGAGCCTCATCCAGCCCGGCCTTAAACACCTCCAGGAAAAGGGCCTCAACCACCTCCCTGGGCAACCCATTCCAGGTTCTCACAACTCTCACAGTGAAGAACTTCCTCCTCACATCCACTCCAAATCTACCCATCTCCAGCTTTGCTCCACTGCTCCTAGTCCTGTCGCTACCTGACATCCTAAATAGTCCCTCCACAGGCTTTTCTAGGCCCCCTTCAGATACTGTAAGGCCACAATAAGGTCACCTGTGACCCTCCTCTTTTCCTGACTGAACAGCCCCAACTCTCTCAGTCTGGCCTCACAGGAGAGGTGCTCCAGCCCTCTGATCATCCTCATGGCCCTCCTCTGCACTTGGTCCAGCATCTTCACATCCTTCTTGTAATAAGGGCTCCAGAACTGGACGCAGTTCTGCAGGTGGGGTCTCACCAGAGCGGGGTAGAGGAGGAGAATCACCTCCCTCGACCTGCTGGCCACACTTCTCCTGATGCAGCCCAGGATCAGGTTTGCCTTCTGGGCCACAAGTACACACTGCTGGCTCAAGTTGATCTTTTTGCCCACAAACACCTCCAAGTCCCTCTCCTCAGGGCTACTCTGCAGCTAGTCACTACCCAGCCTGTATTTGTGCTTAGGATTGCCTCAACCCAGATGCAGGACCTTACACTTGGTCTTGTTGAACCCCATCAGGTTGGCTTCTGCCCACTTCTCCAGCCTGTCCAGGTCCCTCTGGATGGCAGCCCTGCCCTCCAGCGTGTCTGCTGCACCACACAGCTTGGTGTTGTCAGCAAACTTGCTGAGGGTGCACTCAATAACTCTGTCCANTGCTGAGGGTGCACTCAATACCTCTGTCCATGTCACCGACAAAGATGTTGAACAAGACTGGTCCCAGGACTGATCCCTGAGGGACTCACTTGTCACTGGTCTCCACTGGGACATGGATCTATTGACAACCACTCTCTGGGTGAGGCCAGCAAACCAGTTCCTCACCCTTCTAGTGGTCCACCCATCAAAGCCTTGTTCTCCAGACTGGTGCTTAGAGACCAGAATGTGGTGCGGGACAGTGTCAAAGGCTTTGCTCAGGTCCAGGTAAATGACATTAGTCACCCGCCCCTCATCCATTAATGTTGTGACCTGTTCATAGAAGGCCACCAGGTTTGTCAGGCAGGACTTGCCCTTGGTGAAGCCATGCTGATTGTTCCCAATCACCTCTTCATTATTATCCTGTTTCAGCAGTGCCTCCAGGAGGATCTGCTCCATGATCTTACCAGGCACAGAGGTGAGACTGACTGGCCTGTAGTTCCCCAGCTCCTCCTTCCTACCCTTTTTGAAAATAGGAATTATGTTTCCCCTCTTCCAGTCAGTGGGGACTTCACCAGACTGCCATGACTTTTGGAATAGAATAGAGAGGGGTTTAGCAACCTCATCTGCCATTTCTCTCAGTACCCTTGGGTGTATCCCATTGGGTCCCATGGACTTGAACACTTTCAGGTCCTTCAGCTGATCACGAACCTGATCTTCACTTATGATGGGCAGTCCCTTCCTTGCAGTCCCTGCCATTATTTTCCATGACTCCAGGAGTATGGCTGGAGGTCTTTGCAGTGAAGACTGAGGTAAAGAAGTCATTGAGAACCTCAGCCTTTTCCAGTCACTTGTCTAAAGTGACATGCTAAACTCTTCACTCTTTCCTATCCTTGCACTTTCCATTACACTGTAAGGCATCGAGAGATTCTTACTACATTAGAGAGCACACAGTGTTGTCATCCTCTTTACTCGCCAAGTACTATGGCAGCAAATTTGGGGTTCATTTCTATACAATTATCAAAACTGNGGGGAGGAAGTTGTCATCTTTGCAATCCAAGAATGACATGGATTGTTGGTGCCTTGCTGTGTTGTCTCTCCAGCAGATGTCAGGGAAGTTGAAATTCCCCATGATGACCAGGGCCTGTGACTTGGAAGACACTTCTATTTTCCTGTGAAGAGCCTAATTTCGTTTTGCATACATTGGTTTCAAATTCAAGGACACTATTTTTAATTCTGAGCTTCAATCCAGAATCTTTACAGATTCACATATTCACAGAACATTAGGGATTGGAAGGGACCTCAAAAGATCATCTAGTCCAATCCTCCTGACACAGCAGGATCACCTAGATCCAGTCTCCCAATTCCTGATATTAGTTTCACTTTTTGAAAACACTGCGGGTACTGTCCTTTCTTACTCTGCCCTGTAAAACAAAACACATCGACTGCTGGCAAGTATCGGCAGGGTATGGCTAGACTGCCAGATCAGGGGCACATACACCAAGTTCCAGGATTTGGGTGTACGATGCAGCCATGAGGTAAAGCTGGACATGTGGATTCAGATCTCACACATGAATGCCCTGAATAGAAACCAGCCTCAGAAGCCTACCACCGGGTGGTTCAGCACAGGGGCACACACACAGAGAGAGACACCACATCTTTCACAAAACCATAGAAGCCACACCAAGCAAAACCCCTTTATCATTATTATTTCAGTCAGGTCTTCGAAAAGAACTGTAAATCTAAAACTTAGCAAACACTTGGCCTATCTTTTAATCTTTTAAACCTCTTTGATCTATATTGTCGTGGATAGTTCATTCACCCAGAGCACAGAAATAGGCACACAGCTAGTTCTTGCACAGCTTTTAGATTAAGAAGCAATATCCTTCTTTATTTATTACCAGGGCAGGGACTGCCAAGCTGCCTTGTAAGAGAACAAAGTACTATGTAGTTCAAGTGCCAGTCCCTGTTTCTGATTGTGAGGTGATTACACAACACTAATGAAGCTTTTATTTATTTATCTGAGTGAGAAGAAGCCAAAACACAGAAAACAAAAGAGATTAAATCTTTAAAGAGATCACTTTTAATGGGGCTGTGGACAGGGCTGTTTTTTCAACTACAGAAGGAAAACAGGAGGAGGGGACAGACTGGAGGGCTGGGCACAGAGAAACCAG
>VXBP01005216.1:0-12500 GCA_013400115.1 Rhinopomastus cyanomelas
AGTGGAGTCCCCAAAAGTGTCAGTACTGGGACCAGCCCTACTCAGTCAAATAATTAATGATTTGGATAAGGGATTAGGTTGCACTGTCAGCAAGTTTACTGATGACACAAAGCTGGGTGGTGTCGCCGACACCCCTGCAGACTGTGCTGCCATTCAGCAAGATCTGGACAGGCTGGAGAGCTGGTCAGAGAAATGTAATGAAGTATAACAAGGGTAAGTGTAGAGTCTTACATTTGGGCAAGAACAACCCCAGGTACCACTATAGGCTGGGGACTGACCTGTTGGAGAGCAATGTAGGACAAAGGGACCTGGGGGTCCTGGTGGACAGCAGGATGACCATGAGCCAGCAGTGTGCTCTTGTGGCCAAGAAGGCCAACAGCATCTGGGGGAGGGGGGTTCAGAACGGGGGTGGTTAGCAGATCAAGAGAGGTTCTTCTCCCCCTGGTGAGACCACATCCCCTCTTCTACTCTGCCCTGGTGAGACCACATCTGGGCCTCTCAGTTCAAGAGGGATGTGGAGCTGCTGGAGGGAGTCTAGCATAGGGCAACAAAGATGATGGAAGAGGTGGAGCACCTCCCTTATGAGGAGAGAATGAGGGAGTTGGGTGTTTTTAGATTGGAGGAGACTGAGGGGTGACCTCATTAATGTCTGTAAATATTTGAAGGGTGGGTGTCAGGAGTACAGAGCCAAGCTCTTCTCATGTCATCTAGTGACAGGACGAGGGGCAATGGGTGTAAGCTGGAACATAGGAGGTTCCACGTAATATGAGAAGAAACTTCTTTACAGTGAAGGTGACTGAGCACTGGAACAGGTTGGCCAGGGAGGTTGTAGAGTCTCCCTCACTGATGTTTAAAACCCGCCTGGATGTGTTCCTGTGTGACTTAATGTAGGTGATCCTGCTGTGTCAGGAGGATTAGACTAGATTGCCTTTCGAGGTCCCTTCCAATCCCTAATGATTCTATGATTCTATGATTGAATTGCCAAGGTGTCCTGGTTTGTAAGACACCAACCATTCCTTCTTCTGTTTAGTATCTAAACTGTTTAGTTCAACATATACCAGAAACACCTCAACTTAGTACATATTATTTTAAATTGCAAGGGCAGGCCCTGAACAGCTGCAGACAGAGATAATATATCCCCTCAGCCTCCTTCAGACTAGAGTCCCAGCTGCCTCTGCTGCTCCAAGTCCTGTCCTCCAGGCCCTTTGCCAACCTTCTCCAGATCCCCTGTAACGCCTCAGTGTCTTTCTTGTCTTGAGGAGCCCAAAACCGAACACAGTACTCAAGGTAAAGGTTCGCCAGTGCCGAACACTGAGGAGTTCGAACACTGAGGCGTGTGTGAAATCCCCCTGAACAGCACCTCACAAGTCTCCTAACCATACCACGACATCTACACCCCCTTGCGAGTAACGCGGCCCCTCCCACCGCCTTGGCGATAGCGGCGAGAGAAGATGGCGGAGCCCCGCCCACTTCGCGGATCTGCGCATGGGTAGGGGTTTTGTTTGCGCACTGACGGCGGCCGCGCTGTTTATTGTGAATCGTTTGTAGGTACGCTGCCGGGTGCCTGCAAGGCCTGAGATGGCCGACCCGCGCCTGAGACAGATCAAGATCAAGACCGGCGTCGTGAAACGGTACGTATGTGCAGGCGGGAATGGGAGAGGCCGAGGGTGCTTCCGAGTGGGTGAGCGGAGCGCGGTCTCGGGCGGTGCCGGGCCCTGCTGAGGTAAGGTAAACAGGGGTTTTGTTCTGCGTCGTTAGCGATTTTGACAGACAAGCCTGGGGTCTCTCTGGACCTGGTTTACCAGAACAACTGCTGAAGGGGTTAGTTGTGATTAACATCGCGAAAACGGTGATAAATTTATCGCCCATTCGTAGATATGGGCAGGGACACATTTCACTAGACCAGGCAGCGCAGAGACCCCTCCAGCGGCCTTGAACACTTCCAGGGAGGGAGCATCCACAACTTGGCTGAGCAGCCTGTTCCTGTGCCTCACCACCCTGAGTAAGGAATTGCTTCCTAAGGGCTACTCTACATTTACTCTTTTTTTGGTTTGAAGCCGTTTCCCTTGTCCTGTAATCATAGTCACGCGTAAAAAGCCCCTCTCCAGTGTTTCTGTAGGCCCCTTTCAGGTACTGGAGTGGCCTTGAGTTTTAGGAAAAGCTGCAGTTTGCCTTTCTGAATCCTGTTTAATACATTTGCAGCTGTAAAGCTTTGACATTAAGTATTTGGTAACAGTGATTTTGACATTAAGTTTTTGGTAACAGTGGGTTTCTTTTTACTTATTACCATACGAAGATGGTGCTGGCTCAGGCACAAATGGAGATTAGCACTTTCCCTGGAGGTGTTCAAGGCCAGGTCGGATGGGGCTCTGAGCAACCTGCTTTAGTAGGAGGTTTGCTTGCCCATGACACGAAAGTTGGAACTAGATGATCTTTAAGGGCCCTTCCAACTTAAACCATTCTGTGATTATCTGTGCAAGATCAGGACATTAAATGGTCCAGTTTTATACAACCATATAATATATCATTCTAATTTTAGTTGGTAGATGACTGAACACAGATGACATGGATACACTTTCCATTATATCATAAGTTTTGAAAGGTTGGATTGAAAGCTGGAAAGATAAAGTGGTTGTAGATGTTTTTATGCTAGATGAGGGCACTTTTCAGTTCCTAAGCTCCAGATGGGAGCAGTTCTCAGCTTTTTGGAAAGGCATGTTTACTGTCACTGTGCAAGGTATACAAATCATGAACTAGCGTAAAAAGCTAGATAGCTTTAGTGTAGTGTTACTCAGTGGCTTGGTGACAGGGTTTTGCCTTGGATCCTGGTTACTGGACATGAATATGGTAAATGTTCTCTGTGTGTTTTTAAGTGGGTGATGTTTTGTTTCAGGTTTTTGTAGACAAGGTATTCTGAGGCATGGTGAAACTAGAAGTACTTAAGTTAACATTTTTTCAGTCAGTGTATTCTTGTTGATAGCTAACAGTATAATCTATTTGACTAAACACTTTTGACAGAGCTGCTGCACCTAAGAAGACACAGTTTTAGTTTTGCAGAATTTGTAATCTGTAGAAGTTTCATGAATGTCTTATTGCTGTTTGCCAGTTTTATGGTGAGAACTGTGTGGTAGCATTTCAGGTGACCATTGCTTAATGATGGATCATCCCAAAAGTTAACAGAACAAGCTGTTTACAGAACTGGAGCATTTCTGCATGTTGCTGTGTCTGTGCTTTAAAGGGCTCTTATCCCATTCTCCTGTACTTGTCAGATTGAATCTTTTAAGCTGCTTTTAAAAACAAACTTTTAAAAAAGTCAGATATAGTTCTTTCTTGTAAGCAACAAAAAAATCAATACAATAGTGTTATACCACACAATTGTACAAAACTGAGCAAAAATTAGATCAGATGATTGTGACCTAGCCATAATAGCAGTTACAGTTAAACAAGGCTGGCCAAGGTAAGTCTAGGTCTAATACAATTACTGTGGCCTCTTAAAAGCAATGCTAAGAAATTGCAGTCTATTTCAGTGCTACTGGGCATTCATATGAGTTGGAACAATTACCACTTGAGCCAGGAGAGGAACTGGGGTTGTTCAGTGATGGCTTAAGCCCTGTGCGGCTGCACAAAGAACTAGTTGGTCACACATCTGTATTTCAGGTCACTGATCCGTTCAAAACCAACCAGGACTCAAAAAACTTCCAGCTTATCAAACAATAGTAGAATTTCCAGAGCCTAGTACAAAGAACGTGATGAAAACATTCAGGAAAATGCTACAAATGCAATTGCCTGGATTCAGATTTGCTTTTGGAAGATGGCTATGTGAATAAGCAAGTAAACTTAGCTTGTGTTAGCTGTAGGGTGACAATATGCACATCTGTAGTTACTGTGCAGCAGCTGACGTATTGTAAGTGAATGTAACTTTACTTTTCAGCTTTTTCCTTTTAATGTTATCTTGCACTTCTGCAGGGGAGGTGATAACAGCAGCAGCTTCAACTTCTGTTACAACTGCATGGAGGTAGAGGAATCCTGCTCCCCCTTGCTACTCCAACTGAAAGTCTAATTATGCACTTCTTACCACAGTGGGCATATGTGCAACTTAAGGAAATTTAAGAACATTAACTTTGTGCTTTTATTTTGTACTAGAACAACTATGTATTTGTTTATTCCCTTTGTGTGAGAAGACTGATATAAAGACTTACTAAACCTAGCATAAAGTGACTGACTTCAGTTTCTTTTCCCAAGTTTTCTCTGCATTTGCAGAGTTGAGAAAAGTACACTGAATTTAGCCTGTAATACTGATTTTTGAGCATGTTCGATGCTTAAGCTATTAGAGTATATTAAAAAAAGGCAAGGGTCAAGGACCATTAAGATGTATTGAATTTTTTCAGCATTTCATTTGTCTTTTCTTAATAATCTGCCATACTGCAGTCTTTTCTCTTACTAGTTACCAACTCCAATTGTTTCAAACTAGGAACGAAGCAGCTGTTCCACTTCAGGATTTTTTTTAAGGTGTATATAATAAATTCTTTGTGTACCCCTCTCATGATACTGTATTGTGGGGCAGTTGTATTCACATTTCTTAGAAATAAATTTAAAGTAGAAATTGGGAGAAGCTTTTGGGATTTTTTTTGCAAACCCGTTAGTCAGGCTCTTGATGATTGTGTGCTTTCATTAGGTTGTTATAAAAAAAAAGAGTAATTTCATGACCTGAGTAATGGTTTGCTGTGCTTACGACTTAGGTCCCAACAAGCAATGCTTTTCGTTTAATCACTTCAAAATACTCTTACTATCAGTAAATCGAAGCTCAGAGAATGTATGGGATAGTGAAGGAACTGATCAAGTTAAAAAAAAAAAATCTTGTTCTCACTTCAGATTGCAGTGATTTAAAAAACTACTGCAAACAAAGTAAGTTGAGTCATGTGAAAATAGCACTGACATTTGCCCATAGTTTTCATCTGGCTAAGTGGAAGTGACACCAGTAGATTAGAATGAGACTAAGACAATTCACATTGCAATTGTGTTAGTTTAACTTTAACAATCTTTTAACACTCTTGTTTAAATGTGGCTGACATACTATAATTACAAATCTACAAGCCTTGATTATAGAATTTTACATCATGAACCTATGGGGAAAGTGTATTGATTTCTGTGAAGCAGCTCTTTTTTAAAACCACTTTTCTAATACTATGGAATCTTCCCAAGATTGTTCTTTTGCCTATCGCACTGCTGTCGATACTGAGTTTTTTTCTCTTTGTAAATATCATTGTGCTGCCAAGCCGCTTACATGGTGATTCCAGTCCCAGCCCCCAAGCACAAGTTATACAAGCTACATAAAACTGTTAGTCTGTTTTTCAGTAGACACTAAACAATTATTTTAAATTTGATGAGTTCAGAATACGTTTTGTGCAAGTGAATTATGAAGTGCTCCAGAAAATGCAGAAATTCCTTGTATCAGCTGTGTTGCTAATTGAAGAACAAAACTAATTCATTTTTTTGGATACTCAAGATTTGGTGTAAACAGCCAATTTTCTCAGTCTTCTGTCCATTATGTGTATTATAGCTGATGTCCTGCTTGTTTTCCATTAGACGGAGACACTGTCTCTGATTTTTAGCTTCAATATATTGATAAGAAACTCATGTCTCCTCTCATTTTTCTCATTACAATTAGAAGATTGCATTAACAACTGTTTAACTCAGTTAATGGGAAGGACTTGGGTATCTAATACGGATATTGAAGAATGGTGTGCAGAGCTGCTCAGCTATGTTGACTTAGCATGATCAAGCAATTTAATGTGTGTCAAATGTAGTGTGTGGATTGTTGGATGCAAGCTGACTCTACCCAAAACAAATAATCCATCTCAGAGTGCAAGAGCATTGTCCATTTGTTGCATGAGGCTGTCACCAGCTCTGTCCTGAAGTCTTAAACTTGGGTTCAGTTCTAGCCAAACACGATTGTTGTGGTCCAGAGCTACTTAGATAACTTCAGTGCCTTCTGTAGCATGTATGGCATTGGGATCAGATACAGAAGGTGCCAAGCCAGATCTGCATTTGAAGGATACTTTGGTTTTTTTAGACTTAGTAACTTAGGTTCTGTTCCACATACAAAACTACTTTATATGAACTGATTGAGAAAGGGGCACACCTGCATTTATGTAGTTCTGTCTGAATGAACATCTGTGGCACACCTAGTCACCAACCCAGATGATTAGTTGAAGGGTAATTGCAAGTTGACTCTAGTCTCCAGAAACAAAATTACTTACTCAAAGAAGTTCCTATTTCTGTGTGTTGTTCAGTGTGTGCTTGCTTTTGAACTTCAGGAGTACCAAACAGTATCCACACATACTGTCTATACTGCTAAGGGTTGTGTTGACATTAGACCCCAGACTACAGAGGAGGTTGAGGCAACAGGTGAGCCTGCCTTGGTTGATGAGGATTAGGTTAGGGATATGTTGATCGAACTGGATGTGCACAAATCTATGGGCCCAGATGGGATGCACCCGCGTGTGCTGAGGGAGATGGCGGAAGTAATTGCTAGGCCGCTCTCCATCATCTTTGCTAGGTCCTGGGAAACAGGAGAGGTGCCTAGGGACTGGAAAATAGCAAATGTTATCCCAATCTTTAAAAAGGGAAAGAAGGAAGACCCAGGTAACTATAGACCGGTCAGCCTCACCTCCATCCCAGGAAAGGTGATGGAACAATTTGTACTAGAGGCTGTTTCCGGGCACATCAAGGACAGGAGGGTCATTAGGGACAGTCAGCATGGCTTCACAAAGGGAAAGTCATGCTTGACCAACCTGATAGCCTTTTATGAGGGTGTAACCAGGTGGATGGATGAGGGCAGAGCCGTGGATGTCATCTATCTTGACTTAAGAAAGGCATTTGACACGGTCTCTCACAGCATCCTTGCAGACAAACTGAGGCAGTGTGGCCTAGATTTTCGGGTAGTGAGGTGGATTGTAAACTGGCTACAGGGTAGAAGTCAGAGAGTGGTGGTCAATGGGACAGAGTCTAGTTGGAGGCCTGTATCTAGTGGAGTGCCCCAGGGATCGGTGCTGGGACCGGTCCTGTTCAATCTATTCATTGATGACTTGGATGAGGGATTGGCATGCACTGTCAGCAAGTTTGCTGATGACACAAAGCTGGGTGGTGTCGCCGACACCCCCGCAGACTGTGCTGCCATTCAGCGAGATCTGGACAGGCTGGAGAACTGGGCAGAGAAAAATCTAATGAGCTATAACAAGAGTAAGTGCAGAGTCTTGCATCTGGGCAAGAACAACCCCAGGTACCAGTATAGGCTGGGGACTGACCTGTTGGAGTGTAGTGTAGGGGAAAGGGACTTGGGGGTCCTGGTGGACAACAAGATGACTATGAGCCAGCAATGTGCTCTTGTGGCCAAGAGGGCCAACAGCATCCTGGGGTGGATTAGAAGAGGGGTGGTTAGCAGATCAAGAGAGGTTCTTCTCCCCCTCTACTCTGCCCTGGTGAGACCACACCTGGAGTATTGTGTCCAGTTCTGGGCTCCTCAGTACAAGAGGGATGTGGAGCTGCTGGAGAGAGTTCAGCGTAGGGCAACAAAGATGATAAGAGAGGTGGAACACCTCCCTTATGAGGAGAGGTTGAGGGAGCTGGGTCTCTTTAGCTTGGAGAAGAGGAGACTGAGGGGTGACCTCATTAATGTCTACAAATATTTGAGGGGTGGGTGTCAGGACGATGGCACTGGGCTTTTCTCGGTGTCATGTAGTGATAGGACAAGGGGCAATGGTTGTAAGCTGGAACATAGGAGGTTCCACATCAACCTGAGAAGGAACTTCTTCATGGTGAGGGTGACGGAACACTGGAACAGGCTGCCCAGGGGGGTTGTGAAGTCTCCTTCTCTGGAGATGTTCAAGACCCGCATGGATATGTTCCTGTGTGACTTGGTTTAGGTGATCCTGCTGTTGCAGGCGGATTGGACTAGATGATCTTTCAAGGTCCCTTCCAATCCGTAATGATTCTATGATTCTATGATACCTTAAAACCCATGAGAACAGAACAGTGCTGTCTGTGAAAATTTCATGTTATGGTGTGGTTTTGAATTCCTAAAATATTTTGATTTCATTTATTTTACCTTTTGAGCAGACCTAAACACTGGTTCCTTTTTAGAAGTAGTTAGCATTCAAACTGGTAACGGTCAGATCTTTAAAATATTGCCTCCTTAGAATTCTTTCCTCCATTCCATTGCCTTTTCTTTGAAAATCTCTAAAACTTCAGTGAAATGTATGTTTCTGACATGTTTCAGGTATCTCAGGGGTTTTGTGTTTACAGTTCTGTGCCCTGAGACAAAACTGCCTTGTACCTCTCCATGCTAACCATAGTAATCTGTTGATGTCATCAGTTTAATTGTTAGAACTATGTGGTACACCAGGTTTCTCACCATAGGTATCAGAAGGATTTTTTTTTTAATTTGGGAAAGAATATATGCAAAGCACAACTGTGGCTTTGAAGTCTTACGTTCTTAAAGCAGTCTTTCAGATGTTTGGAACTACAGTAGTTACAGTTGCTTGACAACCCTAGTTTGGTGTCATTATGCATACATGTAATATTGTTGTATTGTTTGTGATTGTACATACTTTTTTCATGGTATGCTTACTCCTGACATGGAGCCAGCTTTCAGCTGTTGACCCATTCTGTTCAATGGCATTATGTCCTAGAATTTTGCTGCTCCAAAACATTTTCATGATGGTCTGATAAACATTTTGATTTCTCCCTACTCTTCAGCCCATCAGAAATGCTCTTTCAAATGGCTTGATGGAGTAGCACTTTTCTTTGCTGCCACCCAGCCAGCTTGCTTCTGGCAGTACCTCAGCGAAATTGTGATTACCAGTCAGCATCTCCTGCTTTTTGAGTGGTCCACAACTTAAGAGCTTTCATCCTGGTTGCAGTTAGGAAATTCCCCTGCACACATTCCACTCCACCAAATATGTTGAGAGGCAAGGACAGCATGTGAAGCCTTGGAGATTAGAGAAACCTCTAGTAAGAGAAATGCTGTAAAATTTTTACAACAGAGTGATGTTTAACAGGAAGAATTTTCTGATTTCAAAAATGCTCAAATCTTAACTTATTATATACTTCACAGTAGTAATCACTGGGAAAAAAAAACAAACACACTTGCACAGATAACCCAGAATGCCACTAACTCAGCTGTAAACTGTGCAGGAAAGGCTAAAAATTATGCATATATGTGTATGGTTGCATCTCAACTCATAAAAGGGAAGGTTTTATTTTCTATGATGTGTCCCTGTGAAGAAGATGAACATATAAACTTGAGATCCTGTCCATATCAGAAACTAGTCACTCGTAGCTAACATAATATGGAATTTTGTGCTGTGTCAGATATTGTGTTTTCTCCTTCCTTACTCATCCTTCTTTGACTTTTCCTGTTAGGCCACAGTTTGGCGTGTATGATTACATAGCTTTAGTGAGTGTGCATAATAATTTGTGGACACGGCACTGGATGCTTTAAGCTCTGCAGGTAGTGATTAGTGCCAGTGTTACCACAGTTGTGCTATAATTGTGCATGATGTTAATACTGGGCTGTTCTCGGTGTCATGTAGTGATAGGACGAGGGGCAGTGGTTGTAAGCTGGAACATAGGAGGTTCCACATCAACCTGAGAAGGAACTTCTTCACGGTGAGGGTGATGGAACACTGGAACAGGCTGCCCAGGGGGGGTTGTGAAGTCTCCCTCACTGGAGATATTCAAGACCCGACTGGATAGGTTCCTGTGTGACTTGGTTTAGGTGATCCTGCTGTTGCAGGCGGATTGGACTAGATGATTTTTCGAGGTCCCTTCCAATCCGTAATGATTCTATGATTCTATGATTATGGATTTTGGGGTTTGAACTAAGCGAGATACTTCATAATCTAGTCAATATATGCTGTCAGCTTTGGGTTTTCTGTGTGCTTAGGCTGAATCCATGGCCTATTAGCATACACCATAGTTAAAAGTAACATTAGTTTTGAAAAGATGCATGACTTTTCAATAATGAAGCTATTCAACAGCAAAATTGAGAAATTCCCTCTCAGCTTCAGAGAAGACTGTCTTGCTCAGTCCAGCCAGGAAACTGTTTCTAATGTTGATTTTTCTAATGCTGGAGAGCAGTCTTTATTTGGTGGCTTAAGATGTGATTCCAGGTCATGCTGAACCTGGTCTGTTGGTGATTACTGAAAGTTGGGAGAAATATATAATTGCTCTGTCTTTTTACCATTTTTATTTTAGGACTACTAGTAGTTCATCCTCATGTCTCAGGAAGGTGGACATTTTGTCTATCTGGTATAGTAGATCTTAATTTCATTATGCATTTGGGGTACTCAGGTAGTGAGATGTATTAAAACTATGTCCAGTGGGTCGAGGGAGGTTCTCATCCTCCTCTAATCTGCCCTGGTGATACCTCATCTGGAATACTGTATCCTGGGCTCCTCAGTTTGGGAGACAGTCTACTACTTGAGAAAACTCAGTGGAGGCCTACGCAAATATTTAGGGGACTGCAGCATCTCTGTTACAAGAAAGAGGTTGAGTGCACTCTCATTACACTGGCAGATGACACAAAGATGAGCAGGTGTGTTTGTTGACCTACTTGAGGTTAGAAAGGCTTTACAGAGCGATTTGGGCAGCCTGGATCATTGGGTTGAGGCCAGTTTTATTAGCCTCAGCACTGCAAGTGCTGGCTCCTGCACTTGAATTACAACACCCTGGTGCAATGTTACAGGCATGCAGGACAGTAGCTGGAAAGCTGATTGACAGAAAGAGACCTGGGGGTATTGATTGATAATTGGCTAAATATGAGCCAGTAGCGTGCCTAGGTGGCCAAGAAGGCCAATGGCATCCTGGCTTCTATCAGAAATAGTGAGGACAGCATGACTAGGGAAGTGATTGTCCTTCTGTATTCAGCACTGGTGAGGCCACAACTCAAGTACTGTGTTCAGTTTTGGACCAGTCAATACAAGAAAGACATTGAGGTGCTGAAGTAGGCCCAAAGAAGGGCATCAAGGTCGTGAAGGGTCTAGAAAACAAGTTTTATGAGGAGAGGCTGAGGGAGCTGGAGCTATTTAGCCTGAAGAAAAGGAAGCTGAGGGAAAACCTTAGTGCTGTCTACCGTTACCTGAAAACAGTTTGTAGAGATTTGGAGTTGGTCTCTTACCTGAAGTAATGAGAGACAAGACAAAGAAATTACCTCAAGTTGTGCCAGGGGAAGTTTAGGTTAGAAATTAGAAAAAATTGCTTTACTGAAAGGGTCATCAGACATTGGAACAGGCTGCTTAGGGCAGGGTTGGTTGAGTCTCTGTCTGTGGATGTGTTCAGAAGTTGTCCAGATACAGAGCTTAAGGACATGGTGTAGTGGTGGTCTTGGTGCAGTTAGGCTGATGGTTGAACTCTGTGATTGTGAAGTTCTTTATCAAATTAAATACGATTCTAGTAAAAGCTTACAGATCTGTGTCTGCCCAGTGAGACGACTAAGGCAGGTGATTCTCAGTGCTTATAAATATCTAAATGGCAGATGTCAGGAGGATGGGGCAGAATCTTCTCAGTGTTTCACAGCAACCGGATAGGAAGCAGCCGTCACAAACTAGAATGTTGCCTCTGAACATAAGGATAAAATTTAAGGGTGACAAAGCACTGGAATAGGCTTCCCAGAGAAGTTGTGGTCTCCTTCTCTGGAGATACTCTAAACACCTGTGTACAACCTGCTGTACACAAACCTGCTGTAGCAAGGAAATGTTGGACTACATTATCTTCAGAGGTCCCTTTCAACCCCTAAAGGTCTGTCATTAGTGTTGTATTTACTGAGGTGGGGGAAGGGAGAATACGTCTATTCAACATTAGTTATGTTTTTGAATCAACTTGTGTTATGTTGCTCTTCAGCTCTGGGAACTAAAATATGGGAGAGAAAGTAAGTAGAAGGTAATAGATAAGGAAGTAAAAAGTATCTTTTCCATAATGGTATGGAAAAGATAGTTCAGGAATTTCTTTTTTGTTATTCTACCTTAAGGTTCTCCCAAGTCCTTTGAGCTCTTTTGGTTTTGGTCACAGCTTTAAAATAATAAAACTGTTTTTTACACAGATTATCACAGAATCAAATTGTTAAATTGATTGTTAAGTGATATGCAAGTCAAATGTGTAAATGGCTTTACAAGGGCAGGAGCCCACCTATTGTCTATTAACCATTGAGGGCTTCGGGTTTGAGAGGTGTGTGTGTGTCCCCAACCAAACCCCCATGTTAAACATTCCTTTACTTGACTTAGAGAAGCGTGTATACCATAGGAAATGCTATTTAACTAGTAGTAAACTACTGCCACCTATTTTGTTTGGGGTTTTTTAATCATCTGGGTGTAGACTTCAGGGTCATATGTTGGAGTCTTATGCTAAACATGTATGTGCAGCTTTGATGGCTGAAAGAAGCTATTACAAATGAAGATTTGAAGTAAGAGAAGAAGCTAATGGTAGTTGTGTGCAGTTACTTT
>VXBP01005216.1:17500-33166 GCA_013400115.1 Rhinopomastus cyanomelas
CTTCCTTTCATGAAAGCAGAAAGTTTTGAGTTTTGCTTTTGGAATGTAAAATTACTATAGAAAGGATAGCAAATGTCACTCCAGTCTTCAAAAAGGGTAAGAAGGAGTACCCGAGTAACTATAGACTGGTCAGCCTCACCTCCATCCCAGGAAAGGTGACAGAACAATTTATCCTTGACACTGTCTCTAGGCACATCAAGGACACAAGGGTCATTACGGACAGTCATCATGGCTTCACCAAAGGCAAGTCATGCTTGACCAACCTGATAGCCTTTTATGATGGCAAAGCGGTGGATGTGGTCTATCTTGACTTCAGTAAAGCATTTGACACAGTCTCCCATGGCATCCTCGCAGCCAAACTGAGGCAGTGTGGTCTGGACAATCAGCTAGTGAGGTGGATTGTGAACTGGCTGCAGGATAGAAGTCAAAGAGTGTTGGTCAATGGGACAGAGACTAGTTAGAGGCCTGTATCTAGTGGAGTCCCCAAACAGTCTGTGCTGGGGCCAGTCCTGTTCAATCTAGTCATTAATGAATTGGATAAGGGATTAGGTTGCACTGACAGCAAGTTTGCTGATGACACAAAGCTGGGTGGTGTCGCCAACACACCTGCAGACTGTGCTGCCATTCAGCAAGATCTGGACAGGCTGGAGAGCTGAGCAGAGAAAAATGTAATGAGGTGTAACAAGGGTAAGTGTAGAGTCTTACATTTGGGCAAGAACAACCCCAGGTACCACTATAGGCTGGGGACTGACCTGTTGGACAGCGGTGTAGGAGAACATGATCCTGGGGGTCCTGGTGGACAGCAGGATAACCGTGAGCCAGCAGTGTGCTTCTGTGGCCAAGAGGGCCAACAGCANTCCTAACAATTCTGTGATTCTATGATAATTATTATACATTATAGCTAAATGCAGAATTTCATAGATGAATTTTTTTGCAGTGATTAACAGCCTTTTTTTATAAAACTGTTGTATTAGGGGGTTATGCATGGGGATGTTGCTATGAATGATGCAGCTTTTTAATGTAACTGAACCAGATTAACAGTCACTTGGTTTATTGCAGATTGGCAAAAG
The DNA here is from genome assembly GCA_013400115.1 of Rhinopomastus cyanomelas. NCBI lineage: Eukaryota > Metazoa > Chordata > Aves > Bucerotiformes > Rhinopomastidae > Rhinopomastus > Rhinopomastus cyanomelas. Next base: position 18,571 of record VXBP01005216.1, read on the forward strand.
AAAAAGTTATGTATGAAAAAGAAGCAAAACAGCAGGAAGGAAAGATTGAAAAAATGAAAGCTGAAGCGTGTGATGAATATGAAATTAAGAAGCAGGTAAGCTATCCTAAACCTTGTTTTATAAAATTCTTCTTTGCTTGCACTTAATCATAGTTAAGTAGCTTGGACAAACACACAGTCTGCTGGATAAAACATTGGTTGAATGGACAAGCCCAAAGCATGGTGGTTAACAGAGTTAAATCCAGCAGGCAGCCTGTTGCAAGTGGTGTGCCTCAGGGCTCAGTGTTGGGACCATCTCTGCTCAATCAATGTGTCTGATCTCAATAAGGACACAGAGTGTGTCATTACTAAGTTTGCAGATGACACCAAGTTAAGTGGGAATGTTCACCTGCAAGAGGGTAGGGAGGGTCTTCAGAGAGACTTGGATACATTAGAGCAATGGGCCAGTGTTAATGGCCTGAGCTTCAATAATGCCAAGTGCTAGGTCCTGCACTTGGACCACAACAACCCCATGCAACGCTTGGGGAGGTATGGGTGGAGAGCCATCTGGCAGAGAGGAACCTGGGAGTTCTAATTGACAGGAAGATGAATATGAACCAGCAGTGTACCCAGGTGGCCAGGAAGGCTAATGGCATCCTGGACTTGTATTAGAGATAGTGTGGCCAGCAGGAGTAGGGAGATTATCCCCCTGTATTTGGCACTGGTGAGGCCACATCATGACTATTGTGTCCAGTTTTGGGCACCTTAGTACAAGAGAGATGTGAGTGCAGAGGAGGGCAAGTAAGCTGGTGAAGGGCCTGGAGAATAAATCTTATGAGGAAAGATTGAAAGGGCTGGGACTCTTTAGCCTGAAGAAGAGAAGGCTGAGAGGAGACCTCATCACTCTACAACTACCTGAAAGGATGTTGTGGAGAGGTTGGTTCTGGTCTCTTCTCACAAACAATTAGTGATAGAACAAGAGGGAATGGATTCAAGCTGCAACAGGGTAGGTTTAGACTTGACATTGGGAAAAAGTTTTTCACAGAAAGGGTTGTCAGGCACTGGAATGGGCTTCTTAGGGAGGTGGTTGAGTCACTATCTGTGGAAGTATTTAAAGATGGTTTGGATGAGGTGTTGAGGAATGTGGTTTAGGGGTGAACTTGTAGGGTAGATGGTTGGACTTGATGATCCCAGGTGTTGTTTCCAACCAAAGTGATTCTGTGATATTTAAGATAAATAATCTGAACCTTTTTCACAACACTTGTTATCTAAATACTACACTATAGTGTATATACATTTATTATATAAATACTACACTATAATCCTGTACAAAAGTCATAAAAAAGTTCTGTAGAAAATTCCTTTGCCCTGAGTTGTTTAAGTATAAGGAGACTGCATATGAGTGGTGTCAGGATGGCTATCACTTACTAACAGTATATATGAGGTCATCATTTCTTTCTCAGAAATCCCAGCAACCTGAAAAAACAAAGTGTGGATGCATTTAGGTAAACCAAGAGCCTACTGCTAAGTGCAGATGTTGAAGTGAGAATGCTTGATAATTAATATGAAGATGAAGCATGTCAACTCGGAGTGTACAGGTATCTCTTTGGTAAAGTCAAGGACCTTAAAGAGAGTGAGTGGCTTCTAGCAGGTGCTGGAGTTTGTAGTGTAGTCGGTGACTAGCAAATTGCATCCTGTAGTTTCATCAGCTGTGGAGTATGATTTAATGTCACTGATACCACATTTCTCTTGGAATGTTTCCCTCAAAGGACAGTGCTTGCAGACAGTTGATATAAGCCCTTTTGAAAGGAGTGTCAAGTTTCCTTTTGACTGAGAAAAGGCTCGGATTTATGAGATTTGTGTTTATTATTTACTGAAATGTAGCATGTCTGTGTTTTACTGTAGCCTTTATATTCTTTAAACTAACTATGGTCTCTTTTAACTATGGTTTTGTCCCAAAGCATTTCTCAGATGTTTTGTCTCATATAAATATTTATAGAAACTGTGAATTCGAAATATTTTTACTTGTTTCAATAGTCTGGTGTCATTATGATATAAAACCTAGCATGCTTTTGTGTCACCTTCATTTTAAACAATGGAGGAATAGGTTAAACAAAACTGAAATATAAAAACTAACAAAAAACCCCCAAGGATTGGAGAAAGCTCTTTTAGAAGTTAAAAGAAATTATTTAGTAAGTGCAGAGTTCAGTTCATACGTGCATGTCCTGCCTTGCTTTCATTATGCCATGGAAAACAAATACAAATAAAGAATTTCTTTAAAGGTAAAGTCTGCCTTTCTACAGACTGAGGATTCTACTCCAAGATTCTACAAAATGGTGTTTCTGAAGATCTGGTGCTAACGAGCTGATGAATGCAGTTTTTGTTAGTGTACTCCGTTCATTGGAGTATTTCACTGCACCGTGGCATTTGCACAGTTACCTGTAGGATATCATAAAAGTCAAAACCAGTGGAAGTTGTAAACTTATGCTGTGAAATGAAATGTTGCATACTACTTTGTTGCAGGTTGAAATTAATGAACTGCTCTGCAGAAAGGTCTCAATGACATCTCAGATAAATTTGCCAGACAATGAATAGCTTAGGGATACTGGACAGAAGTTTATTAACTCAATAGCTGTATACAGACAAGAAAAGAAAAGGAAAAGGAAATAAAACCAAGCAAGTTAGTGCACTCAAACTAGAAACTGTGTCATAAATGCCATTACACCATCTGAGGGAAATACAATGGGAAGTCACTGTCGTTTGGGCCTTGGGTCACATCAGAGATCTGGACAACAAAAGCATGCTAATTAGAGACGAGTGCCACCACCTTTAACACCCCAGTTGCACCCCTGGTGCAGGCGACATGCATTTCCAACAACGAATCCAGTCTCTGTCTTTCTGATCCAAGATTTAAGGATTCTCAAGTCCTTCTGCTTTCTTCAACTACGTGTGAAGGAGTTCTCCNACCACGGCAAATCGCAGGTGGCATTTTGGCCGGGAGGAGCTACGCAAACGTGGTGCGTCTGCTTTTCCCGTGGCAGCACTGGAAAACTGCGGCCAAAGCCGTATTCCCACCCCACCCCGTCCCGAGAACCGGAGGTGGGGGGGGACTCTCTGCTGAGAGCCTGCAGCTCAACAGAGCCTGCAGCACACAAGAGAGAGCAGCACAAGAGCCCGCTCGCTTTTTATAGGCTGACCTGGACATGCATATCCAGGGCAGGTCCTGGGACAGTGACACCTTCCCCNTTGCATCGCTGTATGAACAGAGCCACCCCCACACTTTGCACTTGACCGAGAGGGTTCTCAAGACCCTCTCCTCTCTTCTCTCCTCCTGTCTCAGCTCCAGGGGAAAAAGAGAGTATGCCAGCTCACCACAATACCGAGGCTGCTCTGTGGGGTGGTGGTTGCACTAAAGTCTTGCTTCCAAGTACATGGCCCAGATCGCGGCGTCCGGTTCAGGCCAAAAACNGCTGCTGCACATTTGAAAATTGTACTTGTTTTCAAACTGCAACATACTTGAAGGTATTCTGAGAGACCTGTGACAAAAGCTTTGAGAGACAACACTCTTTATTCCCAATAGGTCAAGGCAGATCATGGGAGGTGATTTCCCCCCTCAACTCTTGTGAGACCTCACCTTGAATGCTGTGTCCATCTCTGGAGTTCCCAGTTCAAGAAGGACATAGAACTGTTGGAGTGACTCTAGAGAATGATTAGAGGGCTGGAGCACCTCTCCTGTGATGACAGGCTGAGGAATTTGTGGCTGTTTAGCCCAGAGAAGAAAAGGTTACAGAGGGACCTTATAGCAGCCTTCTAGTACAGGAAGGGGACCTACAAGAACGCTGGAGAGGGACTTTTTTTGAGGGACTCTAGTGATAAAACAAGAGGGAGTGATTTCAAGCTAAAAGGGTATATTTAGCTTGGATCTTAGGAAGAAACTCCTCGCTATGAGGACACTGAGGTATTGGAACAGGTTATCCAGAGTAGCTGTACGTACCCTCTCCCTGTAAGTGTTCAAGGCCCAGTTGGATAGGACTCTGGGCGGCCTGCTCTAGTGAGAAGTGTCCTAACCTATGATGGGGAGGGTCCAAATAGATCACCTCTGATGTACCTTCCAACCTAAGCCATTGTATGATTAATTCAGAAATTGCTAGATCCAGTCTGAAAGCAATCAGTTCCTGCAATGACAGCTTCACATCTTGTTCTTTTAGTGTACTTTGCGTTGTGGCAGTTGGTAATATTTTAGGTTAAGAAGAATTTGGAAGCTCAGAAAAAATATGTACACTTTTCATGGAATCAAATCTATTACTTTAAAGAAATTTCTATAGTAACAGGCGAGTTTGTTCAGAACCATATTTTGGATAAAGTTAATACTTTGACAGATGTTCTTCAGGGAAAGTGTCTGTAGTTACACATTTTGGTAGTTTTTTTTAGTTAATATTTCCTAATCTCCTCTTCCTCCTGGAAGTTGCGGCCGGGGTCGCTTCAGGTCAGGACTGTGCAGCGGCAGGTGCACGCTGGCGGTGGGGTCAGTCCGGGGCCCTCTTGGAGCTGCGTTTCCTGCCCCCCCAGCCTCACTGCCTCAGGAACGGGCGGTAGGGGGGTGCTCACTTCAGGGCCGCAGCCGCCAGAGAGAAAGAACGAAGAGCCTGCTCCGCTTTTTCATAGGCTGACCTAGCCAAGCATTCCCGGGGCAGGTCCCAGGACAGACCCTTCCGGGAAGATTCCTGGAACAGTGTCACCTGAACAATTTTATTTATTTTAAAAAATGGTTTTAGTCTTTATTTCAGTAATGAAAAGTAACATTTGGAGAATGGGAATTAATTCATTGATTTGAGGCTGGGAAGATAATTTTTACTATTATTTTAGCTAGTATCTAAAATATAAACTAGATCACAGAATATTCCTGTTTGGAAAGTACTTCCCAGATCACAGAATTTAACCATATACACAATAACAACAAAACCCTGATCAGACACAAGCACCAAACACAATTAACCAGATAAAATACAAAATAACCCCCCTACAGTCTGCCACAATTGTGGGTACAAGACCACAATTTAAGATAAAAGAAAGGAAAGCAAAGCAGTGAGGTCTTGATGACATCTCGGATAAATTTGCCAGCCAGTGGATGGCTTAGGGAAACTGCAGAAGGGTTCATTAACTCTATAACTAGATACAGAATGGAAGAAAAGATAATGCAAGTCAGTGCACACAAACTAGAAACTGTATCATAAATGCCCTCAGACAATCTGAGAAAAACACAATGGGATGTCACTATTGTTTGGGCCTTGGTTCTTCTTCCACTTTAGAGACCTGAGAAAGAGACCATGTCAGTCCAGGATGGCCTGACTTTCTCAGCGCCCACACCTGCATCCCTCGGTGCAGCAGCAGCAAAGAACCCAGTCTCTGTCTTTTGGATCCAAGGTTTAAGGATTCTCAAGTCCTTCTGCTTTCTTCAGCTAAGCACGAAGGAACTCTCCCCCAAAACTTAAGCGCTCCCAGTCTTTCTCAGCAGCAGAAATGACAAATAGCCCCTCTTCCTGCTGATCTCTCCAAAATGGCGGCTTTGTAGCCGCATGGCCCCAGCCACGTGCGGGATCCAAGATGGAGACCGACTTCATGGCTGTGTCAGCAGGGCCACACCCCCATACACTCTACACGTGGCCAAGAGGGTCTTCCAAAGATCCTCTCCTCTCCCTCTCCTGTCTCAGCTCCAGGGGGAAGAGGAGTACCCCAGCTCACCGTGATGCTGAAGGCTGCTCCGGGATGGGGCGTGATGGCAAATCTGCACCCATCTTGCTTCTCTGGTCGCACGGCGGCATCCATGGAGGGGCAGGTCCAGGCCAATGGCGGAGCCGCGGTGCGGCGGTGGGACAGCACGGCCACAGCAAGTTGCGGCTGGGGTTGCTACAGGTCAGGACTGTGCGGCAGCAGGTGCGCGCCGGCGGTGAGGTCAGGCCAGGGCCCTCTTGGAGCTGAATTTCCTGCCCCACCAGTCTCACCGCCTCAGGAACGGGCGGTACGGGGGTGCTAACTTCCAGGCCGCAGCCGCCAGAGAGAAAGAACAAAGAGCCTGCTCCTCTTTTTATAGGCTGACCTAGGCATTCCCGGGGCAGGTCCCAGGACAGACCTTTCCGGGAAGATTCCCGGAACAGTGTCACCTCGGGCAGGTCCCCCGGGACAATGTAAATGGGGACAGGTCCCTCTGGACAGGCCCTTCTGGGGAAGGTTCCAGGACAGTGTCACCTCCCCCAGTACAGGTAACTGAGGGAAGGGTTCCTCTTGAAAGTAACTTAACATTTTGTTCTTCATGAAAGCACAACTTCTGCATATCTGAAAATTCTGGTAATTTTCAAACTGCAACAGCCACTGTAGCAGGTCCTAAAGCACCATATGTACACATTTCCTAAGTAGCTCTAGGGATGGCGACTCAGCCACCTCCCTAGGCTGTTCCAGTGCCTGACCACTCTTACTCTAAAACTCCACTGCTCCAACTCCAGACCATGTTCTCCAGTCCTGTCATTATTCATTTGAGAGAAGAGCCCTACACCCCCCTTCTACAACCTCCTTTCAGGTAGTTATAGAGGGCACATCAGCCTCCTCCAAGCTAAACATGCCCAGTTCCGTCAGCCTCTCCTCACATGACTTGTTGTCTGGACCTCTCACAAGTTGGTAACTCTCCTCTGGACACATTCCAGCACCTTAGTGTTCTTCTGCCAATGAGTGTCCCAGAGCTGAACACAGTACTTGCGGTGACACCTCATGAGTGCCTAGTACAGGCAAATTTTTTGCACAAATAATCATAATCAAAGAGCAGGCACAAAAGAAGCTTGGAAGTATCTACAAATACAGGGCACAGGCACGCAGAGCAGTCCATTGTAGGTGAGTTGTCAAATACATTGATAACCCCATTTCAAAAGGATGACAGAGCAATGTTTGCAGTAAAGAATTGGAGTAGAGTGTTTTGTTTGTGTAGTGCTTGAGCATTTCAACAAGTGAAACGGCCATGTAGCAACTACAAACCACCTATCACTTGTAGCAAGAAAGCTAGAGGAAGAGAAAACCCTCTAGATCTAATGTCTCAATGAGCTTTCTCGGCTGCTTCTCTCACATAAGGGGCTATTCCTGTTTCTTCTAAAGCAGATCAGAAAGGACAGAAAGCCTTGGAAAACAGTTTGTCACTGGCTTGAGGCGTGGTGACTCCACTACTTCTCTGGGCAGTTTACTCTAGTGTTTTTCTACCTTTCTGGTGAAGAAGTTTTTCCTAATACCCAATCAAAATCTCTCCTGGTGCAATGTGAAGTTGTTTCATTTTTTCCGATTGCCTGTAGCTGGGAGAAGATAGTGACCCTCACCTTGCTCCAGCTTCCTTTCAGGTAGATGTAGAGAGCGGTAAGGGCTCCCCTCAGCCTTCTTTTCTCCAGGCTAAACAACCTCAGTAGTTTCAGCTGCTCCTCGTTCTTGAGACCCTTCATCAGCTTTGTTGCCCTTCTTTGGATGCAAAGTTAAGTTTTTTTCCATCACAAAAAAAAAAAAAGTTTATCACCTTTGGGAGAAAGGACAGGCAACTCAAGAAGAGCACAGGGGTCTAACCAGGACATGTGGAGAGGAAATTGGAAAGACAAAAGCCCAGTGGAGTCACTTTGGCCAGTGCAGGAAGGGACAACAAAAATAGTTTTACAAATACATCAAGAGCTAAAAGAGAATCGGGGAGCATTTCCAGCGCTTACTGGATATGGGGGGGAACATTATCACTAGAGTGAGGACAAGGCTGAGGTACTTAATGCCTCCTTTGCCTCAGTTATTAATGACCAGTCCAGTTATCCACTGGGTATTTAGACTCCTGGGCTGGAAGGTAGGGATGGAGAGCAGGATACACTTCCACAATTCGAGGAAGCAGTTACTAACCTGCAGTGTGAGCTGGATACTCACAAGTCTGCGGTGCCAGATTTGATCATTCAAGAGTGCTGAGGGAGCTGGTGGAGAAGCTTGCCAAGCAACCCTCCATTGTTTATCAACCTTTAGCTAATAGGGGAGGTCCCAGATACCTGGAGGGTGCTAATGTGACATCTGCCCACACAAAGGTGGGGAAGGATGATCTGGGCAACTGCAGGCCTGTCAGCCTGACCTTGGTACCAGGAAAGATTATGGAATGGTTCATCCTGAGCTCAATCACACAGCAAGTGCAGGACAGCCAGGGACAGCATGGGCTTATTATGAAAGGCAGGTCTTGCTTGACCCATCTAATTTATATGATCAGGTGACCTACCCAGTGGATGAGGGGAAGGTTGTCCATGTTGTTTACTTAGACTTCAATAAAGCCTTTGACACAGTCTCGTACAGCGACCTCATGGAGAAGCTGGCAGCTCATGGCTTAGACAGGTGGGCTTTTCGCTGGGTGAAAACTGGCTGCATGGCCAAGCCCAGAGAGTTGTATTGAACGGAGTTGAACTGAGTTGGTGTCTAGTCGTAAGTGGTGTTTTCCAGGGCTTAGTATTGGGGACAGTCTAGTTTAACATCTTTCTCAATGATCTGGATGAGGCGATTGACTGCACCCTCAGCAAGTTTGAGATGACACCAAACTGGGAAGCTGTGCTGATCTGCTTGAGGGCGGGAAAGCTTGGCAGAGATACCTGGACAGGCTGGATTCATGGGCTGAGGTCAGTTGTATGAGGTTCAACAAGACCAAGTGCTAGGTCCTACACTACATGAGGCAGAAATTGCCATCTCACGCAGTTTATGGTACACCTTATTCTGTGGAAGTTGCAAACTTTATTTAATTATTCACTGCTGGAAGTGTAATATGCAGTGGTGGTGTTTTTAATACAGTCTAATGATGAATGCTTAGAAGTGAGAATACTGATGAGAACTAGAACTTGGGAGTGCAGTTTTTTTTCAAAAAAGCATCATTCACCCATCTTTGCTTCATTGAAGTACACAAGCTTTGCCCTAAATTCTCTGAAAAAAAAATTGAAAACAAAGTTTTCAAACACTTTCTTGAAGCAGTGAAGGTTGAGGGTTGCCTTTGTTGCAGTGACCATGAGATGGTGGAGTTCAGAGTCTCATGTGGCAGGAACAGAATAGCTAGCAGAACCGCAACCCTGGACTTCAGGAGGGCCAACTTTGGCCTTTACAAGCAATTGCTAGGGGACATCCCATGGGACAGGGTACTGGCAGGCAAGGGACCTCAGGATACCTGGTTAACATTTAAAGACCGCTTTCTTGCAGCACAAGAAATGAGTATCCCAACAAGGAATAAGTCAAGGAAGGGAACCAAAAGACCTGCTTGGTTAATCAGGGAACTACTAGGCAAACTGAAGAAGAAGTAGAAAGCTTCTAGGTCATGGAAGGAGAGAGTGGCAACTTGGGGTGATTATAAGGCTCTGAGAGAATTTAGGAATGCAAGTAGAAAAGCCAAGGCCTCCTTGGAATTAAACCTTGCAAGAGAGGTGCAAAGGGAAAGTGATGCTTGACCAACCTGATAGCCTTTGATGAGGGCATAACCAGGTGGATGGATGATGGCAGAGCCGTGGATGTCATCTATCTTGACTTAAGTAAGGCATTTGACACANAATGTGCTCTTGTGGCCAAGAGGGTCAACAGCATCCTGGGGTGGATCAGAATGGGGGTGGTTAGCAGATTGAGAGAGGTTCTTTTCCCCCTCTACTCTGCCCTGGTGAGACCACACCTGGACTGAGTAGTCCAGTTCTGGGCTCCTCAGTTCAAGAGGGATGTGGAGCTGCTGGAGAGGGTCCAGCGAATGGCAACGAAGATGATGAAGGAGGTGGAGCACCTCCCTTATGAGGAGAGGCTGAAGGAGTTGAATTTCTTTAGCTTGGAGAAGACTGAGGGGTGACCTCATTAATGTCTACAAGTATTTGAGGGGTGAGCTGGACTGTTCTCATTGTCATGTAGTGATCAGACGAGGGGCAGTGGTTGTAAACTGGAACATAGTAGGTTCCATGTCAACTTGAGAAGGAACTTCTTCACAGTGAGGGTGACAGAGCCCTGGAACAGGCTGCCCAGGGTGGTTGTGGAGTCTCCTTCACTGGAGATGTTCAACGCCCGCCTGGATGTGTTCCTGTGTGATTTGGTCTAGGTGTTCCTGCTGTGTCAGGGGGCTTGGAGGAGATGATCTTTTAAGGTCCCTTCCAGTCCGTAGTGATTTTATAATTCTATGATTCTAAAATAACGTACATTAAGAGACGCTAAAAAAAAGTATCTTACTATATAAAGCCTGTAGAATGTATAAATACATTGCTAGCTGTAGCTTTCCTTCTCTTTTATAATGGCACTGGTACAGCAGCATTAATACTGAGAATACAACGTAGGAATGATGGAATGATGTAAGCCCAAGGAAATACCCCCCGTTGTAGGTTATCCTGAATTCACAACAAGTTTCTTATTTAAATAGCTAACATAGTTTTCACTTCTAAGTAGATTTGAGATTATAAAACAACTCTACAAACCCTTGCTTCTCAGAGGTTGGACTTCAGATCCAGAGATGTTCCATGAAATAATTGTTCCCTTGTTTAAATCTGAAGTTGTTTTTGTAGGAAGAGGCAGGATGCCTGATTCAGTGGGGTGCCAGTTTAGTAATTTTGTTCAAAGTGCATGGTGAGAATAATCTTTCTCCTAAAATGAAGCACAAGGATAAGTAATAACTTTTTATGCATGATAAGCATCAAAAATATGAGCCTGCTGGTCTTTGCTTTTCATTTTTCTTTACCTTTGTCTTTCAGTCAGAGCCTCCTGCAGTGTGCACACAATGTGATCAATAACTCAATAACTTTTTTCATGCAGTAATTATCTCTATGTGGTATTATCTGAACACTGTTTTTCTTTATTACCGAAAAGATGCAGGAGATATTTATATAACCAGCTGCTCCCATTTTGGACGAAGCTGCTTCACAACAGCAGGAGAAAGTTTGTTTTAAATAGCCTCTTGAACGAATGCTGTATTGAAAGCTTACCAGGCAGTACTTTTTTCAAAGGGGCAAAAAATACTCTAAGTAGTCTTTTGCACTTAATACTGTTCCATTTACTTTGTAATTAAATATGGTGTCCTGTAAATAAAAATTTTTAAGGAATTATGCTAAGTGAGTGTCTCTTAATAGAAGAGCCTATTCAGAAAATAAGTACAAGTTCTGAAGTTCCTAGATGGTGACTGGAGAATCAGAGTAAAGATTTGTCTTAAAAAAAGGAAATGTTCCTATCTGGAATACATACATTCTCATTTCATTTGCTCTTAATTTTCACAGATAGAGATCTTACAAGAGTCACAAATGATGATTCCAGACTGTCAGCGCAGATTAGAAGTTGCACATGCAGATCTTACTCAACTACTAGTAAGTATACACCATTACTCGCTCACCAGAAAATGCTGCTGTTCCTTGATGAACCTCAATAAACATGCTTGTCTGCAGTGCAGTTGCATCATGTTATAACTACTGGATTAAAGTAGTACTTTCTATAGGTCCCAAGACTAGTATCCTATATTGTATCAGTATTTCTTTTTACGTAACTATCTTTGCAGTCTATCAAAACTCTGTGTGTTAGACTAATAGCTGTCTCTAATGGAATGTGCATTCACATGCACTTAAATATTGAGCTGCTGGAATGGACTTTGAATTCTTGTGCTATTTACCTGATCAGAAAAATAACCCAGTTCACCCCGTTTAGGTGGTTTTTCTAGGTAGTGTAGATGTATGTCATTCACTAGTAGTGAACTGAAATAGTTAAAGTACTTAATTTTATTAAGCTCTGTACAAAAAACAAGACATTTGAGTCCTTGCTGAATACCACTTTATATTTCACTACTGAGGTGAGTACTAGTACACTATTCTTAAGACAGGAATAGCTGCAGAAATAAGTAGTATCTTGTACAGATAGATTCACTGAAGCTATAGTAAGTTTGGAGATCATCATGCTTAGTGTAAAAGCCTTCTTCTCATCAAGAATTAGGCTACACATGTAAATGCTGCTGTAAGATTAAAATTACATATGCTAACTTAAGCCTCAGACACACATTTGATAGATAAAATGCAAATAACAAGGAGAACTCAAAGTGTCTTTAAGTACTATGCTTCTACTGTTCTTCAAAGTATCTGACAAGATTTAGGGCCCTTTGGTCACTCAGCTAGTTACTTAACAGTTAGCTGGTCTAGATTTAAGTGACAGACAGTAGTGGTGCTGTTAATCAGTAGTGTACTGTATAGACTTAAGGAATGGAGGGCGAGTTATATTCTTGTTAAGAACTTAAAAGTCTTCAGGAGTTACCTTCTGCACTCAGCTCATCTTCAGTGCGTGTAATAAAATCAACTGTATAGTAGTATGTTTTTTCAGTTATCAGTCTGCTTAAGCTACTTCATAATGGTACTCTTGTTCTGAGGTCTGTGGTTATTGGTCCCAGTTATGCTGTCCTTGGTTTTAAATATTTAACAGAATAAAGGTATGCACAGGTCAAATCTATACCCACATGATGGACATTATCCTGGACCTTAAGCAAGACAAAAAAATTACCTGTGCTTTAAGTCATAAAGTAGTGTTTTCAGTAATTCCTTTGCTTGTTAGAATGGTTTTAACTCAACGGGACCTTTAGAGGTCATCTAGCCCAACCCCCACTCTAGCGAGCAGGGACATCTTTAACTAGATGAAGTTGCTCAGTCTCTTTTCCAACATGACCTTGAACACTTAATGGATGGGATATTTACCACCTCTCAGGGCAACCTGTGCCAGTAGCTCAGCACACTCATCATAAAATACTATTTTTTATCTAGTCTAAATCTACCTTTCATTAATTTAAAAATGTTACGTCTTGTCCAGTCACAGCAGATCCTGCTAAAAAGTCAGTTGTCATCTTCCCTACATGCCCTCTTTAAGTATTGAAAGGCTGCAATAATAACCCCCTGGAGCTTTTACTTCTTGGCGGAAAAACCCTAACTCTTTCAGCCTTTCCTCATAAGAGAGGTGTTCCAATCCACTGATTATTTTTGCCACCCTCACCTGGACCTGCTGTAACAAATCTGTTTCTCTTGTGCAGAGGCCTGCAGAGCTGGACTCAGTACTGTAGGTGACAAATAGGATGACTCCCTTGATCTCCTGGCTATGCTTCTCTTGATGCAACCAAGGATGTGGTTGGCCTTCTGGGTTAGAAGTGACCTTTAAGGTCAAGACCAACATTCAACCCAACATTGCCAGGTCAACTCAAAACCATGTGCCTAAGCACCAAGTCCACATATTGTTGAAATACTTAGAGGGATAGAATTCCAGCATTTCCCTGTTTCAGTGTTTGATAACCCTTTCAGTAAAGAAACTCTTCCTAATACCCAACCTAAATCTCCCATTGGCACAGCCTGAAATAATTTCCTCCTACTCTGTTGGTTGCTGCCAGGGAGAAAAGGCTGTCCTTCGCACTCCAGCCTCCTTTCAGGTAAAGAGCAATAAGGTCTCCCCTCAGCCTCTTTTTCTCCAGACTAAACAACCCTAATTCCTTCAGCAGCAACTCATAGGAGTTGTGCTCCAGATGCTTCATGAGCATTATTTGCCTTCTCTGGACATGTTACAAAACTTCTGTTGGCGTTCTTGTAGTGAGAGGCCTAAAACTAAACATTTGAGATGTGGCCTCACTAGTGTCAAGCACAGGGGAACAATCACCTCCCTACTTGTGCTGGCCACGCTGCATCTAATACAAGCCAGGATGCCATTGGTGGTGTTGTCCACTCAGGCACACTGCTGGCTTATGCCCATTCGGCTGTCAACCAACACCCCAGGTCCTTTAGCCATGTTCAGATCTTTAACCACACTCCCCATGGTTATGACCCAAGTGCAAGACACAGCACTTGGCATTGTTGAATGTCATTAGCCTTGTCACATGAATCCAGCCTGTCTAGATCCCTCAGCAGAACTGCCCTACCTTCAGTAGATCAACACACCTGCCTAATGTGGTATCACCTGCAGACTCGCTAAGGGTGCACTGCTGGCATCTTTTAGGAGGATCTGTTCCATGATCATCCCAGGCACAGAGGTGAAGCTGACAGGTCAGTAGTTCCCAGGGTGCTCCATTTCTACAATTTTTCCTTTCACCAGGGACTTGACATGACTGACAGGACTTTTCATTATGACAGAGTGGTTTGGCAACCATATCAGACAGTTCCCCAGGGCTCTGGGGGAACTCATCAGGTCACATAGACTTTTGTTACTACCTGTTTCCATATGGGTCCCGTAACAGTTGTTTTCAAACTACTCAAAAATTTTGTTTTTGATTCCAGGAAAATGAAAAAGAATTGGAAGAAGCTGAAGAGTATAAAGAAGCACGTTCCCTCCTGGAGTCAGTGAAGCTGGAAGCGTAGAAGTTTTTCAGTATTTTCCTTACCTGCATTAGCACTGGGTCATAGAATCATAGAATCATCATGGCTGGAAAGGACCTCCAGGGTCATCAAGTCCAGCCCTTTCTCCTAGTGCCTAACCGCTAGACCATATCCCCAAGCGCCACATCCACCTGTTCCTTAAAACGCCTCCAAGGATGGTGACACCGCCGCCTCCCTGGGCAGTCCATTCCAGCACCTAACTACCCTCTCAGCGAAGAATTTCTTTCCAACATCCAGTCTAAACCTTCC
>VXBP01005218.1:5487-20926 GCA_013400115.1 Rhinopomastus cyanomelas
GGGGGTGGGGGGGGAGGCCTTTACCTGGTGTACACATTATTCTGTCAAAAAGAGCTGCAGTATGAATGATTAAGCGAGACTTCAGAAGGAAGAAGAAGCAGCAAAATGGAAGTAGGCGACTGACTCTGGGGCTGCACTGGTACTGCCAGCCAGGAACTGAACAGGGAACGCAGCGACTCGGAGACCCAGATCCCGTGTCACAGTAAAGCTCCTGTACACCAACCGGAGCAGGTACCCTGCCACCCCGCGGTATCTGAAGCGGAGCCTCATAGCTTGGTGGCCCGCTCTCGCTGCCCCAGCTCAGGAAAGGCGCAGCCGACAAAAGTCCGTGTCAATACCGAGATGTACAGGAAACAGTCCCCGCCACCAGCCCGGCCGGAGCCCGTGGGGGCCACGGCGTGCCCCGGCTGCCCCAAGGCCGGGGAGACGCTCGGGCCTGGCGACGGAGAGCGACCACAACGCTGTTTTGCAGGGAAGCAGCGGCAAGACGCCGCGGCGGGAGGCGGCGCTGGACAGTTCCGAAACGCGGCCCCATGTTCCGGAGGCGGCGCAAATGTGAGTAGGGTGAGGGGGAGCTTCGCCGCGGAGGAGGCCCCGTCCTGCCGGAGGTCCCGGGAACGACCGCACACCCCAGAGAGTCCCAGAGAAGCCCTCGGGATACCGTGGCGGGGAGGGCGCAGGGTCGGGGAACGAGGGAAGCCCTTACCTGCGGGAGGCGGACGAGAGGCGAGGGAGAGGCGGGACTTCCGTGCCTGCCGGGCCAAGGTTGGGGCGGGGTTCGGTGATCCAGGGCCGCTCAAACCGCCACCGTTCCGCCCCTCTCAGGTGACGTGATGCCTGTTGTTTTGGTCGGCCCAACCAATCGGACACGGCGTCTGGATTCTACGGGGTCCGGGATGGGCCCATCGTGGCGGCAGCAGGAGTCTCCTCTGCCTACCATAACGCATTGCGCACGGTGCACCCCCGCCTGCGCTTCCTGCCTCTTTAACGGCGCTGGCATGGACGCGCCGCGCCAGTTCCCGTCGGGTTTCGGCACGGAGCAGCAGCAGCACGAGCAGGACAAGCAGAGCCTCCTCCCTCAGCAGAGCAACAACTGCGCCTACTATGGGGCTGCTGCGGCAGCCTCCGGGGATAATCTGCCGCTGCTGCTCCGCGCCAACTCGCCGCCCTCGAACGCCTTCCGCACTCACTCCTCGCCCCTCTCCTCAACCAGCTCTTCTCGGCACGGCAGTCAACTGAACGTCAGCGAGCTCGCCCCCGCCAGCCATGCCGGCGCGCCGAGGCAGCCTCATCAGTACCAGTACCACCAGTGTCACAGCCTACACCAGGCAACCAGCCCCAGCAGTAGTGTCAGCAGCGGCAGCACCCACCATCATCACCACCACCGCCAGCAGCGTCAGGAAAGCAACCCCTTCACCGAAATAGCTATGAGCAGCTGCAGGTACAACGGCGGAGTCATGCGACCGCTCAGCAACCTCAGCTTGTCCCGCAGGAACCTGCAGGAACTGGACACTGAATCGCAGCCCTTGCAGGCGCCGGTCACCAGCCCCACCGCCGTCGCCGGCACGCCTGCCGCCCCAGAGATCGTGGTCTCCAAGCCCGAGCATAACAATTCCAACAACCTGGCGCTCTACGGCTCCACTGGCCCTGGCCCGGGCAGCGCCAGCAACGATGGGGGCAAGTCCAGCAAGAAGAAGAACCAGAACATCGGCTACAAACTTGGGCACCGCCGGGCACTCTTCGAGAAACGCAAGCGCCTCAGCGACTACGCACTCATCTTCGGCATGTTTGGCATCGTTGTCATGGTCATCGAGACCGAGCTCTCTTGGGGCGCCTACACCAAGGTACCCGCCTGGCTGCCGGTCCCCTGGGGAGCCCATCATGGAGGGAATGTGTGTCCCCTGGCCCGTGGTGGTGCCAGAGCGATCCTGGTGGGGCGGGAGCAGCCCCGGCCTGCTGGGCTCTGAGGGTCGGCGGTGTCTTTCTCTTGCAGGAGTCGCTGTATTCCCTTGCTCTGAAATGCCTTATTAGCCTCTCCACGATCATCCTACTCGGGCTTATCATCGTGTACCATGCACGGGAAATCCAGGTAATGTTTCCTTCTGTGGGTTAGAGAGTGGTGCTGGCACAGTTGGGGGTGTGAGGTAGCTTGTACAAGGACACAGAGGTGGTCAGGACTTGGCACCTAACTGCTGGCTCAGAATGCAACAGTGATCTCTGATCACATTCTGTAGTTGGTGAATGGGCCTCAGTCCTGAAGAGAGAAACCTGGAGACCTCAGAGCTTCCTGCTCTGCCTGACTTTTGCCTGTGGTTATGCTGTGGAATCACTTAGCTCTGAGGTTGTAATGGTGTCTCAGTGTCATGCCTGCCATCTTCTGTAGCACAAGTCTAACAATAATATTTTATTTCCTGATTGCTAAGTTTCATGCTAAGCATTTTCTCTTGACACCAAGGTTAATTGTCTTTACTGTGTGAGGTGTGTAATTTTAACTGCACCGTCTCAGATGTGTGTGTACTCTAGTAGAATGTTTAAGAGAAGGAACAAGTTTTTTGTTTGACTTGTTTTATTTAATGTTACATGGCCACTAGGAATGTGATAGACGAAAACTGCCAGCAAAGATAGGGCTAAAGGTAGGAGGACTGTAGGGATCAAAACTGTAAAATTCTCACATAGATGGTCACAGGCTTTGTCTGAGTGATTTAGTGCTAATTTCAGCCCTTAATTTTTTTGACCTAGAAATTATAATGTGAAATTCAGCTGAACTGAAAGAAACAACTTATAAATGTCAAAGTTTTGAAGATAATATTACCTTACTCATAGATGCACGAGTGCTTTTATCCTTAGAGATACCTTGAGCTGCCCCACAAACTGAAATGACAGCTTTCAAGGGCAAAGAAGGCTCTCCCGCTGGTACCAATTGGTAATAAAATAACTAAGATCTGTACCCTGCTTCTGTGCATATGAATGTTGTCGTTTCAGTGTGAAATGGTACCCTGGTTTCCCATGTAGAGCAATGTTAGTATTATGTTACTGAAGCCTCTTTGCCAATCCTGTTGGTGAGTCTTTGCGAGTGCAAAACTTGTATTCTTGCCTCAGAACCCAGTTTCTTTGCATGAGTATCAGATATATTCAAATCTGGTTAATAATACTGAACTCAGTGAGAAAGTGTTCTGGTGGAAAAGCTATAAACTACTGGAGTACTGGTAAAGAGATGTCTATCTGTTAAAAAATAAGTGGCACTGCTGCTCTGTGAGCGTATCTCTGGCATATCTTCCCACAAGTGGTGCTTGGGACGTGCAGAATAAATATGAAAAAAAATGTCCAAAAGCATTTGACTGCTCAATGCATTTTACAGAGACTTCAAATTAAAAGTTTTGTGTAAGATAACCAAATAGTTGCAGGTAACTGCAGGCATCAACTTATACTAAGTAGTTTACCCATGATTCAGTTGCTGTGTTGGGGTTTTTTTTCCAATAATTACGACTTTTGATTGAATCAGAAAAAAAAAATCTTAACAAAGTAAACTTGTAATTCCATTCTGGCCAGTCATTTATTGATCACTTCAAAGAACTTCGCTATCTCTGTGGCTACAGGGAATGAGTTATGCAATCATGTGACTTAAGGCTAGTGTAGTTTTCAGTGCTTCCTGACAGTACAGAAGGCAAGTGACTAAAACAGCAGTGTTTTAGTCTGAGAGACAGCAAAAACTGTTCTCTTTTACAAGGAGCTTACTAGAAGGAAAAGCTATTGTAGAATGTCTTAGCTAGGAGATATTTGATGGCATTTTAATGTATGCACAGTCTGGTTTCTTACACAGTCCTGACTTTTAAAAATGAAATTAAAAACATTCCAAGCAAAAAAGCAGGCCCTCTCTGGTTGTAAATTCATGTTATTTAACATTTGGCATCCGAAAACACTAAGTGTCTTTAAAATATTTTGGCTTAGGAGCATATCGAATCTTCTCCAGACAAAAGAAAATGCTTCATAACCCTGGTAATATATTTCTTTTAATAACATTTAAAACAGTTATCTGAAGCCACACATGCCTTTAATTCAAGAAAACATCTTGCTGTGTGCAGTAGAATGAACCATGTCTGTAGAACCATGTCCACAGATGCTTGGTTATATCCTGGAGGACTATTTGCACCAGGTATTTTTCAGTTCTGTTCAAGTTGGAACATTCACTTCTAGTTGCTGTCTGAAGTGTAATTACCCGTGCATGTAGTGTAAATAAACAGGAACTCACCGGGAGAACTCTTTTGTAGAACAGAACAAGAACAATGTATTCTGCTCGCTGTGTGGTATCTTTCATACTCTGCTAGAAGCAAACCAACCTCTACATAAGTAGATTTTTCTGCAGAACATAAGACTAAGCACATTGAGAAATAAGGAGCTGATAGTTTAGTAATTATAGATTTAATATTTAAAAACTCCTGGTGACCTAAAATACCAGCAAATGGAAGTCAGCTTTCTGGTAGGAAGTCTGAACAGACATGCTGCAAACAGGTCTTTGGGATAATGCCTAGCAGTATAGCAGATGATTTTAGTCTATCCAATAAAATGTCTTACCAATATGTTTCACTTTGAAAACAGTCTGCTCGTTCATCAAACCAAACTTTGGAGCTGACCTGTCCCAGACCTGTGAGGCCTCTTGAGACCTGACAGGGAAGTTTATAAAGACTTGTAGAAGTTCTTCTGCAAGCCAAGAAAAAAATGTATCGACATGAGACAAACGAGGTTTCCTTTTCGTCCCCTCCCCGGTTAGGTCGCGCTAACGGGTGCTGCGGGAGCCTGACACCCGCAGCGTATAAGCGGTGAGGGGGTGGGGACTTCTGCCGCTGGCACAGGTTCAGCACCGTAGACAGCTCCACGCCACGCACCCGGCCCGACCCGTCCCTGTCCGCAGAGGGCGGGTGGGTGAGGCCCATGCCTGGGTATACCCCGAGCACGTGTTCGGCCGCGTGTTTAAAACCTGTTCACAGCATGGCTCTGTCTGTGAATTCCCAGAAATATGCCCAGACCTATCTGCACCTGACAGGGAAAAAGTGTCCAGGAAGGTCTATCTGCAGAATTTAGTTGAGAGTAACTGCACAGGTGCCATGTAGCCTTGTAAAATACAGTAACTACTGGATTATTTTAATCAAATAGGGCTTCAGTGATTATGCTGTGTCAATTAGTTAGCATTAAGACTGCAATAAAAGTCAGATTAAACAAGCCAGGTTTAAATAATAATTTGTGGCTTACATTACCATTTCCAGGAAACAATTAAAGTTACAAGCATGTTGCCATTATATCCTTTCCTCTTTAAGAAGAAAAACCAAACAAATGATCGACAACAGTAATGACAATGGAGTTCAGGATGGTGACAACCCCAAATCTGTGTGTTCCCTTTTTGGGCCATGGGTGACAAGCTTGTAATGCTGTTGCATCTCCTGTCACACTTTGGAGATAGTGAAAGATGCATTACTCTGTCAATTTGAGCTTATGTGGTTGTTGATTCAGTTCTTCAGAGGAAGTGCCCTAGGTTTGGAAGATCTGTAGGAAAAATGTAGTTTATTGTTACCACAGCCTAGGACGGTTATTTTTCTGACTATTACAGAGTTTGAAGAAGTGGAGGAAAGAAAAACGAAGAACACAGCATGTTCCAAGTATCTTAATATTTTATGTATACGTTACTCACTTTGATGCATAAACAGATTGGTACTTAATGCTATTTACATAACTAAAGCAGTATCATGGATCGTAGCTACAGTTGTAGTTCACAGGTAGCATATTCTTCCATGCCATGTTTCTCTAGCAGAATTTGCTGTTAGATCAATAAATAATAAATACACTGGGATTTAAGATAGTTTCGAGGGGCAATTCACATGATAAAGCTGCAGTTATTAAAAGTTTTTGAAAAATAAACCTCTCTCTGAGAACTTCAGAAAACTCTGTCGTGTTTGTGACTGCAACTTTGCTTTGGCTGACTTTAAATGAAAGTGTCTGAATACTGACAAGTATAGGTTAGTGTTATTATGATTTTGTTCTGGTTTGTATATAATATACTAAATGCAGCATTCTTGGCCTTGAATTTGGCTCAAATGTGTGTGTGATCTCTTCTGAGCAACGATCAGAAGAGGAATGGCTGCTGCTTAGGAAATGAGAGAATTAGAAAACTCTGTGGAAGCTTCTATGCAACTTCAGTCAGCTGTTTTCACCTGCAATTTTGATTAGGAAAGTTGTTGCAGTCCTTTTCTAGATGATGAATTACTGCTCTAGGTTTATGAAGCTCCTTTTAGGATGTAAATTACCCCTAAGAGAAGGGACTGTAATTTAGCTTTCAGGTAAATTGGATATATTGGTAATTGTACAACTTTTCTTACATTAACTGAAAATAAAGTACACATTAGTTGGTTTGGTTTACTACTTTTGTGAGGAGGTTTCTTGTCTTTTGTTCTGTGGAAAAAAGTTACACAGAAATGAAAAAAAGATAAATATTTTATTACCTTCAAAAATGTTAATGGAGAAAATTCCATTCAAAAATGTGATAGGAGAAATATGTGTGCATGTATCACAGTGTATTTTAATATCACTACTTTTAGCCTTTGTAACAGTAATTTGCTCTTTTTTTTCCTGAAAATAAATGTATTTATTAAAAGACAAACCTGCTATATCCAAGTGGCACCTTCCAAATTTTTATGCATATTAATACTGTAGAGATATAGTAATGAATAAAGGAGAGCAGGTTCTATGTTATGTGAGTGGCCAACAAAGTTGTTTTTTGAATTGAATATAGAGGAGCTACACAGCCCTAAATAAATTGTTTCTTGCCTGGAACGAATAATAAATAAAACTATCTGTAATGATCACTGATAACAGCTACATTTTATGAAGATTTCCTCAAAAGTATTCTTACTGCATTTCTTGAACAACATTAGTTACCTTTTTTTACACAAGTCATGCACGTTTGAGATGCATTTTGAATTCAGAGGAGAATCTGTGTTTCTGGGTATATAAATTAGTATCTCTGCAACCTTTCAATTTAGAGCATCGTCATTATGTGCTGATGATTTTATACTTAGTAACTTTGTAATTATTCAAGTTTCTTTTCCAGAACACTTGGAAATTCTTGGATACACAATTACATATAAATAAGCAAAGGTTGTTCTTCAACCAGTTTCTCTTTTCGCACAGAGCTGCTCTCTGTGGTAGCTGTAAAATTCCTTTTTGGTCATGCAGCTACTACACCTAAATTATGGTAGGTTTCTTCGTAGATTCATTTTTAGAATATTGCTGAAGAGTTGTTTTTGGGCTCTACATAAGGAATGGTCTGATAAGGGAGACATTCTCATGCATTCAAATTCCAGTATAGCTGATGGCTACAACTGAACATAATTATTATCTGAATGGTGTAACAGGTAAAGTGCAAGATCCTGCTTTTATTCTCATTCAGGTTTGGGTTTCATTGTAAAAGTCAGTCTTTTTATTTCTTCAGTATGACAGTCTAGAGTCTGTATATAGTAGGATAAAACTTTATGTAGTAGAATAAACCAGTGCTGGGCTTTATGTGTTCTCCTTTGCCCACTTCTTTGTTTCTCTCATTTTAGCCATCATGCTCTAGGACTGTACTTGGATTTTGTGTTTCCATATTTGGAGTTATTTGAAGTATATCCTGAAATGAAGAAACTCTGTTTCTGAGACAGTAAAAGCTCTGCAGGAACTTTATAGTAGCTGTGGTGCTGATGTATGTTTACCCTTTGTCAAAAAAATAAAACTTAGCCAGTTTAAAAACAAAAGTACAAGCTTTGCCAAATACCTGAAGTATTTATGCCATAAGTGAAGAATAAAGGAGAAGCTGAGAAGCGAGATTATTGTGTGTATGGTGTGTTACAACTTTTAATTAAATTAATTAAATTCAATTCAATTTGGTAAATTAAAAAAATAAAAACTAAAAATTGGTAAGTTTAGTCATTGGTATACTCCTTTGGCAGAGTAAATGAGGTACCAGTATAGGCTGGGGACTGACCAGTTGGAGTGTAGTGTAGGGGAAAGGGACTTGGGGGTCCTGGTGGACAACAAGATGACTATGAGCCAGCAATGTGCTCTTGTGGCCAAGAAGGCCAACAGCATCCTGGGGTGGATTAGAAGAGGGATGGTTAGCAGATCCAGAGAGGTTCTTCTCCCCCTCTATTCTGCCCTGGCGAGACCACACCTGGAGTATTGTGTCCAGTTCTGGGCCCCTCAGTACAAGAGGGATGTGGAGCTGCTGGAGAGAGTTCAGCGTAGGGCAACAAAGATGATAAAGGAGGTGGAGCACCTCCCTTATGTGGAGAGGTTGAGGGAGCTGGGTCTCTTTAGCTTGGAGAAGAGGAGACTGAGGGGTGACCTCATTAATGTCTACAAATATTTGAGGGGTGGGTGTCAGGACGATGGCACTGGGCTGTTCTCGGTGACATGTAGTGATAGGACGAGGGGCAATGGTTGTAAGCTGGAACATAGGAGGTTCCACATCAACCTGAGAAGGAACTTCTTCACGGTGAGGGTGACGGAGCACAGGAACAGGCTGCCCAGGGGGGTTGTGGAGTCTCCTTCTCTGGAGATATTCAAGACCCGACTGGACGGGTTCCTGTGTGACTTGGTCTAGGTGATCCTGCTGTTGCAGGCGGATTGGACTAGATGATCTTTTGAGGTCCCTTCCGATCCGTAATGATTCTATGATTCTATCTTACTTCATTCAATGTTGCTTCCTTTAACTTCTGTTCCCCTTACTCACTTGCAAAAATATTGCCAATCTCTTGAGAAAATACTGAAATTTTTAAATTGATTCCAGTTTTTTTTAGGAATAATGAAGCTGATTGTCCCTAGAGAGAGTGAAGCTTCTCTTGCATTGGGAACAGTGATACCAGGCAACAGTTTTAAGAGAACGCGCTTTTTATGCAGTGATCTGTGGAAAGAAATATTTTTGATATTGAATGAAGAAAAACAAATACTAAAGGAAAAATTGTAATGTAGTGATTTAAAATAAACCAGATAAGAATATTGACATGTAGATAGTACTCCACAATGACTTTTTCTTCTGCAGGAAGGTTGTAGAATCAGAGATACTTGAAAAAGTGAAAGTTATAACACAGACCACTAGGTTTCTTAAAAACATACTAAAAATTAGTTCTGTAAAATAGTGCAGTTATTTTTTGGGAATTGCACTGTCTTCTTCATATATGACAGTTTTGAACTGCTGCCTTGGTGCAAATCTAAGTTTGTCTCTGATTGAAAAAAAACATTTCCATCCCCATTCATCAAGAATGACACATGCTGACAAGATCAGTGTAAAAGAAGTTTTAAAGTAGGTTTTTTTCATTGCTGTAGGATTATTTTATTAGCATATTAATTCAGTGTGGTAATTTGTATATGTTTGTGAAAGTAGCGAATCGTAAAGTAGCCTTTGTTTGAAGGGACTTCCAAAGGTTGTCTACTCCAACTGCCCTGCAATGAGCAGGGACATCATCAACTATATCAGGTTTCCCAGAAGCCTCACCTTGAGTATCTCCAGGGCTGGGGCCTCAACTGCCTCCCTAGGCACTGTTGAACCACTCTCATGCTAAATAACTTCTTCCTAACATCCAATTTAAATATACCCTTCACTAATTTGAAACCATTGCCCCTCACACTGTCAATACAGGCCTTTGCAAACAGTCCTTCTCCAAGGCTTTTCTTGCAGGCCACATATAGGTACTGGAAGATGGCTTTCGAGTTCCCCCAAAGCCTTATCTTCTCCAGGCTAAACAACCAGTAAAAGGAACCTGATTATTCACTATTTACAGAATTTGCAACTTTCCCCTTTGGATCTGACACAGCTCATGTCCTGTTGCACTCTTAGCAGAGAGAGTGAGCCAGAGTTGACCGGCAAAAGCAGGTGTAGTGTGATCTGGCAACTAGTAGTGGAAGCTTAGTTCTAAACAAGTTATGATATGGTTAGTCTAGGTTAGGTTAGGTGCTGAAATGTTTCCTAAGGGCTAACTACATCTAAATAACTTTACTCAGTCCTTAAGTTCTTGGGGTAAAAGCTGTAGTTGAAAACAACATATCTTTTTCACTCCATTTCTTTAAGTTGTGCATAGCCACCGCTTTGGCTCTGGGTCATTCCATATATTCTATAGTAAATACATGTGTAGTGTAGTAATACACATATTATTCTTATTTCCTTTGTAATTTCTTTCCTGCTTTTTAAATAAAGGAATAATAAATAGTATAAAATAAAATCAACGTTGCTTCAGTGAAGTGGTCCTATTTTCACAGTTCCTGGAGCTGACTTACCTGAACTGTTCCTTATCTGTTATTTGTCTTGCACTTAAATGATATCCATTCTTCAGTATCTGCTTAGAGGACATTTTTGATTGTTAACCCTCTCACAAGAGCTTTTGTGAACTGCTGGTGCTGGATGAAAGCCTTCTACATGTGGCAGTTTAAGGGTCTTGTTCTCATTGTGTTTCAAACAGATGAACGTGGGTTCTGAAGCTTTGGCATAATGAAATAGCTGTTAAATTAAGAATATGGTTAATATTAGCAGGTGTATATTGACTTTGTGGAAACTCCTGATTCAGTTAGTTTAATTCACTCACTTGTGGGTGGTTCTAATGAGCATCATGAGAGAAGATAGTAGCCCTGAGTGGTGGACTTTTATTTCCGGATGTGTGATTTGGTTCAAAGGTTCATAAAAATTCAGATGACTAAATATGTCTCTGTTGATTACAGGTATTAAGAAGGTCAGTTATCATCCAGTGAGAGTTCAAACTCTAAATTAAATTCAGATACTATCTTGTGAAATATCTTTTAAATAGTAGAGTTCTTTAATATAAATCTTTTTTAATCATTCCTTTCCATTAACTATAGTAAGTTCATGATCTAATTACTTTGATTTTGTTTTATAAGATTTGGATTATTTCTTAGTTTGATGCATATTTATGCTTTTATCAGGGGTTTCTTATACTCTACAGCATTGAAAAATAAATCTTGACAGCTTGCAGTGCCTTTTTTTAACTTTTCTAGTCTTTGCATTTAAATTTTTAGCACTGTTACCTGCATAGAAAAATTACTGGGTAGAAAGTATGGCATTCTTTGGAGCATCACACACATATGTATTGAGAGAGATACATGAGAAGAATTGCATATGTCCCAGCAATTGGTGAGTGCTGCACTTATCTTTTAGAATTGTAGGCTGTTGAGGGGTTAAGCTATTTGATGCCTGTGTAAGAAGAATGATGGACTGAAGGTCTGGCTAGAACCATTTAAAACTATTGAGCAATGCCTCTGAATGTCTTTAAAGAGAGAAAGGTAAAAGGAATATTGTCAATATGTGACTCAAAATAAAAGGGAAATAAGAGTAGGTGAAATTTAACTTACGTGCCTAGACAGATTTTAACTTTGTATTAGTTCATGTGAACTAATATGAATAGTTTGAGTTGGAAGAGACCTTTAAAGGTCATGTAGTCTGACCCTCACTCAATGAGCAAGGACATCTCTAGTCAGATCAGTTTACTCAGAACTCAGTCAAGCCTGACCTGGAATGTTTCCATGCAGGGGGCCTCCACTACCTGTTCCAGTGTTTCACCACCCTCATTGTAAAACGTATCTTACATCTAGTCTAAACCAAGTCTTTCAGTTTAAAACCATCACCGCTTGCCCTACTGCAACATGCTTTGCTAAAAAGTCTGTCTCCATCTTTCTTATAATCCTCCTTTAAATAAAGTCCACCATAAGGTCTGCTTGGTGGAGCGTTCCTGGAGCCTTCCTCAGGCTGAATAAACCCAACTATCTTAGGCTGTCCTCATAGCAGAAGTGTCCCAGATAATTTTCTGTTGCCCTTTAAATAATGATCAGAGAGACAGAAGTAAAAACAATACCAAGACTAACCTGCCAAGACAGTGTTAACATATATCTGATTTTTTGAGATGGTTGTGTTTAGGTGTGGCCTGTCAGAGTAACTAAGGTGCATTATTCAGATCTATTTTACTGTAAAGTTTTTGATGCTGTACTTCTGAAAGTAAGGTTCACAAAGACTATGAATGGTCCAAGCCTTTTCTGTGCATCCCTTTCTTAGATCATAGAATCACAGAATCATTACGGACTGGAAGGGACCTCAAAAGATCATCTAGTCCAATCCCCTTGACACAGGAGGATCACCTAGNCCACTGGTCTGACATCTTCTATCCATCTGGTTATGCCCTCATAAAAGGTTGAATTGCAGTCTTGAAAGAAGTATTTTTAGCCTGCTTAGCTACCAGCATACGTTATCATGAAATTTTCTTTACATACATTGACATACACAGCTTTTATAACAAAATATATATAACAATGAAAAATGAACTTTGCACAGAGGTGCCAAATTTAAATAAATGTTATGAAATTAATAATTTTTTGTTGAAGTGAAGTATCAGTTTTCTGCAGTCCTCTGTTTAAACTGGCACTTCTGTAACTGGCTATTTTGTGGATGTGTATGTTCATGTATACATGTGTGATTAGAGTACACAAGCTTCCCCATTTGAGTCAACTAAGAATGTTTATTTTGATAGACAGATACATCCATAAGACTTTGTGGATCAGTTCTTATGCTCTCTTAGAAAATTACTTTTACCTCTGCATGTCGGAAACATTCTGGAAAATATAAATAGCAAAGCCCTCAGGTAATTTTGTGAAAAACATAACTCTGCCTTCATGCCTTTGCATGACTTTAGGTATGACTTAAACCTGCTAATGTCTGTGCTGTGTGGATGAGGTATACAGCAGCCCTCAGGAACTCCTGCAGGCTCTCCAAGGTCAAAGCCAGGCCTTTAGGTAGCTTACCAATCTTTTAATTATGTGTCATAGGTGGGGAGAATAATATTAAAAGCTTTAGAGGTCTGTTTCCTGACATAATATGGTTTACATAATTTGTACTTTATGGGATGTTGTGGCAAAATAACTTGGACTTTTTGGAGTAGTGAGACAAGAGCAGTATCTCTGCTCTCTGAGTACTCGTCTGATTGATTTTGGTTGTGTAAATGATATTTAGAAGACTTCAAGCTATAGAAACATGTCTGGTCAAAATCTTTGGTAAATCCGCAACCTCAGAGTCTGTATTTTGCTCATCTGAATTGTAGTCACATCACATTCTTTTATAATATTTGAGCGACTCCAATACGTAACATTTTAGATTTGTATTTTTAAATTAAACCATTATAACAATATGTTTCTGAGCACAGTTGATTCCACTTCTGCAAGGAAGTAGCTGATGCTACTTTATCGCTGTTTATTTCTCCTTTTTTACTCCTATATTAATGTATGCCCACAGGATTACATCAAGGAAGTAATAATAGTTTTCAGATCTTTTCCTTGCATCGTAAGTGTGTCTTTATAAAATGGCTAGTTTCCTTGTTCTTTGTGTTCACCAACATCCTCATTAATGTCTATAAATATGTGAAGGGTGGGTATCAGGCGGATGGAGCCAGGCTTTTCTCAATGTCTTCTAATGATAGGACACGGGCCAATGAGTGTAAGCTGGAACATGGGAGGTTCCATATAAATATCAGAAGGAACTTCTTCACAGTAAAGGTGACGGAGCATTGGAACAGACTGCCCAGGGATGTTGTTGAGTCTCCATCTCTGGAGACATTTAAAACCCGCCTGGATATGTGCCTGTGCAGCTTCGTCTAGATGATCCTGCTGTGGCAGGGGAATTGGACTAGATGAGCTTTCTAGGTCCCTTCCAGTCCCTACTGATACTGTGGTTCTAAGATCCTGTCATATGTATGTGTTTTAGCATACTAATGATTTGCAAAGTAACTTGTTTTGTTTTGAGGAGCTTCTGAAAGTCTGATCTACGTTGTCATTGTGTGTATATTTTCAACTTTGAGCATGTTTTTCTAATCTGATGTTGCATGAACTTAATAACGTATTATGTAATTGTACATTTAACAATTATTATTTAACAAAGTATTATGTATGTAATACATATTTATGATATAAAACTGATGTTTTTATAGGATCATAAAATCATAGAATCATTAGGGATTGGAAGGGACCTCGAAAGATCATCCAGTCCAATCCCCCTGACACAGCAGGATCACCTAGACCAAGCCACAGAGTCAATCAGGGTTAGAAGGGACCACAGGATCATGCAGTTCCAACTCCCCTGCCATGGGCAGGGACACCCCACCCTAGACCAGGCTGGCCAGAGCCTCATCCAGCCCAGCCTTAAACACCTCCAAGGACGGGGCCTCCCCCACCTCCCTGGGCAACCCATTCCAGTCTCTCACCACTCTCACAGTGAAGAACTTCCTCCTCACATCCACTCTAAATCTACCCATCTCCAGCTCTGCTCCATTCCCCCCTAGTCCTATTGCTACCTGATATCCTAAAAAGTCCCTCCCCAGCCTTTTTGTAGGCCCCCTTCAGATATTGGCAGGCCACAGTAAGGTCACCTTGGAGCCTCCTCTTCTCCAGACTGAACAGCCCCCAAATTCTTTCAGTCTGTCCTCATAGGAGAGGTGCTCTAGCCCTCTGGTCATCCTCGTGGCCCTCATTCGCACACACTCCAGCATGTCCACATCTTTCTTGTAATAAGGGCTCCAGAACTGGATGCAGTACTGCAGGTGGGGTCTCATGAGAGTGGAGTAGATGGGGAGAATCACTTCCCTCATTCCTGATGCAGCCCAGGATCCAGTTTGCCTTCCAGGCCACAAGTGCACACTGCTGGCTCATGTTGAGCCTCTCGTCCACAAGCACCCCCAAGTCCCTCTCCTCAGGGCTACTCTGCAGCCAGTCACTGTCTGCAGTGCTTAATATTGTCTCAACCTTACTCTTAGTCTTGTTAAACGTCATGAGGTTGGCCTGTGCCCACCTCTCCAGCCTGTCCAGGTCCCTCTGGATAGCATCCCTGCCCTACAGTAGGTGTGCTACACCACACAGCTTGGTGTCATCAGCAAACTTGCTGAGGGTGCACTCAATGCCTCTGTCCATGTCACCGACAAAGATGTTGAACAAGACTGGTGCCAGGACTGATCTCTGAGGGACACCACTTGTCACTGGTGTCCACTTGGACATGGATCCACCAACAACCACTGTCTGGGTGCAGCCAACAAGTCAGTTCTTTACCCATCTAGTGGTCTGCCCACCACTTGGAGTATCCAAGCTGGAGACCAGAATTTGATGCAGGACATTTTGAAGGGCTTTGCTTAGGTCTGGGTAAATGACATCAGTCACCTGCACCTCATCCATTAATGTTGTGACCTGTTCATAGAAGGCCATCATGTTTGCCAGGCAGGACTTGCACTTGGTGAAGCCATGCTGATTGTACCTGTGGGTGTCTCCCATTGGGTCCCATGGACTTGAACAATTTCCGGTTATTCAGGTGATCACAAACCAGATCTTCTCTTATGATGGGTAGTCATTGAGAACCTCAGCCTTTTCCTTGTCACTT
>VXBP01005220.1:0-10369 GCA_013400115.1 Rhinopomastus cyanomelas
CCGCGCAGCCGCGTTGGAAACAGCCACTCACCGCCTGAACGCCGAGTCTACCTGTTATATCTGTACTACTTGACATGAAATAAAGATATTATTAACAAACCCCCAATACTTTAACATTTGTTGGAAAAGATTTTGGAATGTAAGAATATTTTCTGAGCTGAATGTTTTAATCATTAGTTTATGAAGATTTGCTCACAGCTTGGTCCTTGTGTAGCTTTCAGCAGAACTAGTGAGTTTTGTAAAGAAATCTATTACTGCTTAATAGTCTTAAGTCTTTATAAAAGTAAGTTTTAGTGGTAGTTTCTTTCTATTTAGTAAGGATCTAAGTAAAATTTTTTATTAGTACACTTTTTTCCCTTTCCTTTTCCCTTTCCTTTCCTGCTTCCTTTCCCTTTTCTTTCCTGTTCCTTTTGTTCCTTTTCCCTAGCATTTCACTCTACATTTTAAAAGGATCATGAAATATCCTGAAAAAACAAAGAACCTATAATTTTCCTCCAATATTATGTTTCTTTCTGAACCCAAATCAGCATGAAATATCCTGGAAAGCTCTGTGTGAGTTACAGAGCACCTGTTCCTTGTTCTGTAAGTTTTGTGAAGAGTATCTACTGCACCTGATCCAGGGTGAGGAAAGTACAGTCATCCAGGGCCTTCATAAACACAAGCAGAAAGAGGAAAGCTGATAGGCAGTGAGGAGAGAAAAATTCTTAAAGTCTGATTATTGCCTAAATTTAATCTTTGATGTGGAAACCTAAATATCATCACCTCTGAACTGTGCTGAATAATCAAGAGGCAGTTTTTGACGATTGCTTTGGTTTTACAGCAAAACCTTATCAGTACTGTGGTTTCTCCTGCCTTTCACATCTGTCACCTGGTGAAGCTGTGGAACAAAATACATGTACGTGAAGCTGTTTTGAAGCTGCATACAATTTTGGCTCTCTAAGGCCCAGCAGTTTGCTTTGATTCTTATACACCATTTTGTTAAAGACCTTGTTCATGATAAACAATCTGGAAATGCCCATAATTCTCAGTGAAAGATACATATATAGATAGATATATATAGATAGATATATAAATTAATTACCTAGATAGAAATAATATTGCTGAGCCTGAAAAATCAGTCTTCACCTTACTTTATCATATTGCTGAGAACATTTGTTTATTCCATGTATTGTTGTTAAAAAAAGGTATTCTGATAAAAAAGAATACTACGGATCTTTGGTGACATTAAAGCTCAATGTTGCAAAATACAGCTCTTTGAAATGTGTTGAAGCCGTGGTCTGGTTATATTTGTCCATTCGACTACTTCTTCTCCCATTGGGAACTAATTTGCTTTAGTAAGATCAAACTGGAATGTAAATGTTGATTAAATGTGTATTCAAACCCTGCAGTCATAGGCAAACCACTGCAGTGCTCACACGTTGTAGCTTGGCTACTGTAGATGCCTTTGTATTAGAAACTACTTTTCCCAAGGGCTGCCTATAATGAAGAAGCCAATGACCTGTAAACTACAACTGAAATGCTCAAGCTGGTCTTGCAGATGAATGCTTTTGATTATGGTCTACAGTATGCAGAGCTCAATTTCTATTTACAGAAAGAGCATTGGGCTTCTTTGTATATATGAGAGGTTTCCTTTGAAAGCTTGATATTAAAATGCATTAAACAAAGCCTTCTGATTTAAAATTTAATTGAGAACTTAAGTACAAGGAATTTTAAAAGTTCATTTGCTATTTAAAATGCTATAAAGGTTTGAAAGACAGAAGAAAAATCAACCATAGATCAAAACAAACAGTTTAATATTGCTCAGTGTTACATATGAGCTGATAACAGTAAAGATAATTTACGACTTATTGTAACAGAAAATATTCAGGTAGATGCAAAAATAATCCAAAAGCTGTTTTCTTAGGAAATTAAGATTAGGCTGGCTATAAGGCCATTAAAATAAGAATCTTTTCAGAAGTATTTCAGATAGAGGAAAGATAGGAATTTGAGTGGCAGTTTCCTTTTTGTAATACAGGAATGATGAGATCAAAACACTTGGCCTTTAAAAATCTGAGTGTATGTGATTTCCAAATGTAAAACTCCTTCGTGCAATCTGATCATCTTGTTCTTTTTAGCTCAGTGAAGAACTACCTTCTAAATGAATAAAGTGACATTTTCAAATGTCACACAGAAAGAAGGATTGTTGTCTCATATACCCTGGGTTGCTTATTTTGTTGTATAATCTTAACGTTACTAGTAACTGCAGAACACAAAATAATATGAAACATTGACTTAACCTGTAAACCGTATTAGACAAAAAACAAACTACTTTTACCTTGATAGTAAATATTACATTTATAGTTTATTTTTATAAGAGTACGATCTAGTCATCGCACAATCACACAGAAACACAGAGTTATTGAGTCTGCAATAGACCTCTGAGATCATCCAGCCCAGTCTATGACCTAACGTTATGACATCAGCTAGACCAGGGCACTTTCCTTCACAGGGAAGACAAGTTCTGCTCTTTCCAGGAAGTAAAGCTGCCTGGAGTTCCCACTGTGCCTCTACTGTAACATCAATCTGTTGAATTGGGTAAGACTTGTTATTTGATACCAGTAAGATCTTCAACTCCATGTGGGCCCTTGGTCAAAGAAATGGTCACCCACTTCTCTCCAGGTAAAGGGGTGCAGACCCTCGGAAAACCAACCACCACTGTCTGTTGCTGAAACAGAATCTTACAAGCAACAGAAGCAGCAAAGGAGTGTTGGCTCAGTGCCTGTTTGACCTACTGCAGTCCTTGGAGGGAGAAACTCAGACATTTTGGATATCTTGGAGCTGGTGGAAACAGAAAAGCCTCTCAAGTCCTTAGGTACAAAAGTACACTTTATTCCATATAAATATCAGAAAGAACTTATTCACAGTGAGGGTGATGGAGCATTGGAATGGGCTGTTCAGAGGATTGTGGAGTCTCCTTCACTAGAGATGTTTAAAACCCACCTGGATATGTTCTTGTGCGCCTTGGTCTGGGTGATCCTGCTGTGGCAGGAGGATTGGACTAGATGATCTCGTGAGGTCACTTCCAATCCCTAATGATTGTATGATTCTATGATTCTAAGTGTCACATCCAGTCTGTCTTGAAATACCTCCAGGGATGGGACTCCACCACATCCCTGGGTGGTTCATTCCAGAATCTGATCACTCTTTCCATGAAGAAGGGCTTCCTAACATCCAATTGAACCCTATCCTGGCAGCTTCAGCCCCTGCTGTCTCATCTTGTTAGTTGCCTAGGAGAGGAGCCTAACCCCTGTTTGACTACAATTTCCCTTCAGAAAGTTGTAGAGAGGGATAAGGTGTCCCCCGTGAGTCCCATTTCCTTCAGGCTAAATAATGCTAGTTTTCTCATTTTCCCTCCAGTCCCTTCCCCAGCATCATTGCTCCTCTGGACCCACTCAAGCTCCTCAATCTCCTTCTTGGAGGGCCTATCACTCCCCCTACTACTTGAGGGGAGACCTCCCCAGTGCCCAACACAGGGGCAAAATTACGTCCCTAACACTGCTTGCCACACTACTGATACAAGCCAAGATACCATTGGCCTTTCGAGCCACTTGGGCACACTGCTGGCTCATATTGAGACAGTTGTCAACCAGTACTGCCAGGTCCCTCTCTGCCAGGCTGCTCTCCAACCACTCATTCCCGTCTGTAGCTGTAGGGGGTTATTATGGCCAAAGTGTAGGACCCTGCACTTGGCCTTGTTAAATCTCATCCCACTTGCCTCTGCCTATTGGTCCAGACTGTCCAGATCTCTCTGCAGCATCCTCCTCCCCTCCAGCCAACCAACACATCAGAAGATAAAATATTAAAGACTGTTGTACAACTCCCAACACGTTTGAACTAAATCTCACTACTTTTACTGCTGACTTCTTTTAAAAAGTGCAAAGGAATAACAACTTATGCTTTTGTTCTGTTTTCTAATATAATTAAAAATTAATGAACATCAGAAGAGAACACCTCCCTAGATGGCCATGAGCAACTGCATATGTTTTGTTACAGTTTTTTTCCCAGTTTATGTAAAGGGATCTCATACATAGGTGGTAGAACATCCAGAAGGTAAAGTGGAATAAAGAAACTGTCTGCTGAGAAACATGGGGGAGGAAACAAGAGTTATGGAGAAAGAAGTGATGAAAGAGAAAGGTTCTAAATGATAACAGGACCAGAGAAACCAGAGGAAAGAGAGAAAAAATGATTCGGAGATGAGAGTTGGTGATTTAGAGATCTTCTAAATGTGGCTGAAGAACAGAGCAGGTAAAATCATATGTGTTAACACATAAAACTGTGTTTCACATGTTCATAGAATCACAGAATCACAGAATCATTAGGGATTGGAACAGACCTCGAAAAACCATCCAGTCCAATCCCCCTGCCACAGCAGGATCACCTAGACCAAGTCACACAGGAACACATCCAGGTGGGTCTTAAACATCTCCAGCGAAGAAGACTCCACAACCCTTTAAAATGTTGCCCCTTTTAAAAATATATTAATTTAAAACAGTTGAGTAGAATATATTTGAATAATGTTGCATTATATCAGTGGAATAAGGATGGATGGGAGAAGCTACAGGAGACGCTTTGGAGATGTTCTATAGCTCTTTTATACAATGGTAAGTATCGACTCCAAATAATGTTGCGTAAATTGTCAATAGCCACTGTACCAATGTCCATTTTGCAAAATGTTTATAATCCAGATCAAATATTCTTTATGTGTTTTTATGATTTTAATATAGTCCTACTTTCTGTCACTGGCATTTTCCCTCAGTTCATCTTAAAAAAAAAAAATGACAGGGAAGGACAGGACAGGAAAAGTTGACAGACTGAACATTCCCAGGAAAACAATATCCTATTGGCAAAGAAGAGGGGTAGTTTAATGTAGAAAAATTCAGGAAGTGCTTAGAACAATAGGATGTGATGCCATCCTAAAGATATGGATGTGGAGTATGAAGAAGTAACAGTAAAGGCTTGGCAGAGGTGTAAACGAAGAACAAATAATACAGGAGAAAACCACAGATCATATATTTATTAGTCTGTAACTCCTTTGCCAGGATACTCTGTCGCCTTCCTGCACCGTGTTTCGTAGTAAATACTCCTGAAAAGAGCTTTTACTGGGTATTTATGTGAATATTTATGATCAAAACCCTAGGAAAGATAAGGAAATGTTCAAAAGAAGCGGTTAACACATTACCTGCTGTGGCAGGGGGATTGGACTAGATGATACTACAATAAGTCCTATCCTATTTTTTCAGGCAGGGGAAAGCAAAAAATCTTAATTTTATTTCATATATATTTCTTAAGATTATATACTTAGTCTGCTCAAAAGAAGTTCTCAATCATCTGAGGCACTAGACTCTGACTGCTTGGGGTTTTCTTTTCTGTGAAACGTATTTCTGTCATGGTTAAAAGGAGATTTTTTTTTTTTTTTTTTTTTCTGTAGGAGTTATACGTACTTTAAACATCCAGCCAATGAGATTTTGGGAACTTTGGGGAGAGTGATGCTTTCAATATCAGTATCTTGTTTTATTTTTCTGTGTGTTTAAATAAAAACAAAAGCTGCAAATCAGGAATGACAAGATAAATTTGAAATGCTTATCTGACACTGACAAATCTATACAACTAGTCTTATGCAGTTTTGTGTTGTCCATTTGGCCCAAAATTGTAATGGGAAATAGTCTGTCCATATTTGAAAGGACAATTGGGCATTCCATTGTACTATAGAGAAATACAACCTTATGGTGAGACACAAACAGCTCAACATGTGGAATGGATGAAGAAATCTTTAAACAAAATAGAAGAAAATGAAGAAAATGTGTATTTTCAGGTGTCTGGATAAAAGGAGTCTCTAATTTCAGTGACTTCACGTTTCTGTACTGTACATTGCACACCTGCAGATTACCTAAGGTCAGGCAGGGTGAAACAGACCGATTAGAGTCCCATAAACATCCCAAAGAAAAGTAAACCCACAGCTGTTCCCCAAACCTCATGAATCTGGAACGAATTAGGACGCATTCTCTTTGCTGCATATTTGACTTCAAGAGACTCCCTCAACACATTGTGTTGGGATGTTTTTCTAACATCAGGCAGACATAGAAACTGCAGAGCTGGGCAGATTTCTTTTTCCCCTTCATTTAAGCTGATTTTGGTCATGGTTTTGTTCCTTTACTCTTTTAGTGTATTGTAGTGTGGCAAGAATTATTTCCTTTGTTGTCTTTCCACAGGCAACTTCATAGTTGTTTTACTGTATTCCACGTGGTGGAATACATTTTTAGATATGCTACCAGGGTAGTGCTCTTCTAGCTAGTTTTGAACTGCTTAGGTAAAGAACAACTGAATTTACCCAAGCAAGGAGATGGGGTGGGTTGGGGAAGATTTTGAGTCAATTAATATCCCTTCACTACATTATTGAATACTTACAGGTTAGAATTTTAAATTTAAAAATGAGCCTTGATTATATAAAGAATTTTCTCTCGCTGAGAGTGAAGACAAGGAATGCACTACTGGCTCACATTAACTGCATGCTGAGACAGGTCTATGTGTGGTCATAAGAGTAGCCAGCAGAATTAAAGTAGCCTCAGATATATTATTTTTTCTTGAAGACAATTGAGAGTAGCTCTTCAGACACTGACGTCTACTTTTCCCCTGATTTGCCGCTCACTGTAGATGACATTTACAATGTTAGTAAAATTCTCTTTATTAACCTACCCCTGGAGGTCTTGAGAGTTGGGCTGAAGTCTTGTGTTGGGCTGAAACGACTTAATCTTTTTCTAGTTGTGGCTAAAAGCAGCTAAGAGGCAGCTCACGGTTATTTAAAGTGTTTCAGCAGTGTGCACCACATACAGTAGAAATCTAGCAAACACACACGGTCACTAAGTAACAAACACGATGTTAATTATGGGACATTGTTATGTAATTTCTTAACAAAGGATGAAGTTTGTCTAAGAAAGCTAGGAACCAAAGATGAAGTAACTAAGAAGACTGACTCAAAATACACTCTAAATTAACCCAAAATGCTTCCACGACTGAGGTGAAGGAAATCTGGAGCAAGATCAATTCAAATCTGGTGATGTGCTTGTGCTGCTCATGAGATGTCCTAGTCACCACATCCACACCGCAGACATTGTCTAGGGCAAGGGGGAATCTGGGTAGTACAGGGAGGATAAGGGTCATTAATAGACTTTATGTGATTTGTCTTAACCATCTACACAAAAGTAAGTGAATGGTTTTGTAACTGGGCTAGTAATAACTAAAATACCTTGACTTGGCCATTGAAGTGCTGATTGGACTGGAACTACTGTAGAATATCTGACATGATGAGCATTTTTGAGGATATACTCCCTGACTGCAACACACCATATTATAGCTGTTCCATTATAGCTGTTATCTGAGACCAAACCATCAAACTGTCCTTTCTCCAGTAAAGACAGTGAGGCACACTATAGTGGGTTGAAATCAACCAGCATCTCTGCTCCCACACAAATACTCACCAATTCCTGTATTCCCTAGCAAGACAGTACACAGAGAAAAAACAGCAAAAGCAAGAATCCTGCATTGAGGTGGTTATGAAACAAGACAGATTAACAAAGAAAGAACGAGAGGGAGAAATCTCTGAAATGAGTAATGCAAAATAATCACCAGGTCCTACATTTGGACAGGTGTCTAATCAGTCTTGGAGTGGCAGCTTTGGAAAAATTTAGAAGCACAGACCTCTGGTGATGAGTGTGATGCTATATAGTACATAACATTCCCTCAGATGGCTCTGGTCGGACAGTCACTGTGTTCTCTCCCATCTTCATACACATCTAGATACAGACTACTTGCTAAGATCACCAAGTGGGAGAAATACAAACCATCAACTGTGCAAGTACTGATCAGCCACAGCCAAAGCACTAGTGACTTCAAAGACAAGAGGCTTGTTAGGGACAGTCAACATGGCCTCATCAGAAAGAAAGTGACCAACCTGATAGCCTTTTATGAGGTGCATAACCAGGTGGATAGATGATGACAGAGCAGTGGATGTGGTCTATCTTGACTTCAGTAAGTCATTTGATGTAGTCTCACACAGGATCCTCGCAGCTAAACTGAGGCAGGGTGGACTGGATGATGGGGTAGTGAAGTGGGTTGTGAACTGACTGCAAGATAGAAGTCAGAGAGTGGTGCTCAATGGGACAGTCTAGTGGAGGCCTATATCTAGTGGAGTCCCCCAAGGGTCGGTGCTGGGACCAGTTCTATTCAATCTATTCATTAATGACTTGGATGAGGGATTGGCATGCACTATCAGCAAGTTTGCTGATGACACAAAGCTGGGTGGTGTGGCTAACACTCCACTAGACTGTGCTGCCATTCAGCGAGATCTGGACAGGCTGGAGAGCTGCGCAGGGAGAAATTTAATTAACTGTAACAAGGTTAAATGCAGACCCTTGCACCTGGGCAATAACAACTCTAGGTGCCAGTATAGGTTGTGGACTGAGCTGTTGGACAGCAGTGTAGGAGAAAGAGACCTGAGGGTCCTGGTGGACAGCAGGATGAGCATGAGCAAAGCAATGTGCTCTTGTGGCTAAGAGGGCCAACAGTATCCTGGGGTGGATCAGAAGAGGGGTGGTTAGCAGATCCAGAGAGGTTCTTCTCCCCCTCTACTCTGCCCTGGTGAGACCACATCTGGAGTATTGTGTCCAGTTCTGGGTCTCTCAGTTCAAGAAGGACACAAATCTGCTGGAGGATGTCCAGCGTAGAGTAACAGGGATGATGAAGGAAGTAGAACAACTCCCTTAACAGGAAAGGCAGAGGGAGCTGGATTGTTGGAGCTTGGAGAAGAGGAGACTGAGGGGTGACCTCATTAATGTCTATAAGTATGTGAAGGGTGGGTGTCAGGAATATGAAGCCAGGCACGTCTCTTCTGGTGATAGGACAAGGGGTAATGGTTGTAAGCTGGAACAGAGGAGGTTCCACATCAATCTGAGAAGGAACTTCTTCCCATTGAGGGTGACAGGACACTGCAACAGGCTGTCCAAGGGGATTTGTGGAGTCTTCTTCTCTGAAGAGGTTTAAAATCCATCTGGATATGTGCCTGTGTGACTTGGTGTAGATGATCCTGCTGTGTCAGGGGTACTGGACCAGATGATCTCTCAAGGTCCCTTCCAATCCCTAACGTTCTGTGATTCTGTGTGAGTTATCAGCTCTTTATTAGTAAGCTGAAAACAAGGCATCATAGGTTGCTGTGAAGGAAATTAACTCCATCCCAGCCAAATCCAATAAAAAAGCCTACAACAGAATGTCAGATAAAAACACCTATAGGCACATCAACAGAATACTCTCACATCCAAACATGCTCAATTCAGGGACTTCCCAAATAAATGTTTGGTAATTTCCTTCTTTTCCAGCATCAGTCAAATTATCCTCCTATATTGATGTATATATGTGCTAGAATTTAAATTTGATGTCTTATTTTAAGGCAAATCAACTTACGTGCTGCTGTCGTTCAACTTTGAAGATGCAAAGTAGTTTTAACTTCTTTTTTATTTATGACAATATTCATTTTGAAATTAATCTGCAGCATCATCAGATGATGTTGTTCATCACTGAAAGTTTTGGGTCTACATCCAGAGTTGCTATGACTGTTAGTGATTATCTGAAGCTATTACTTGGTTTAATACCACTGAAATCAAAACTGGGTTTTTTGAAGACCAATTAATGGATAATAAATACTAAAAAATAGTGGTGTTACACTCCACATGAATTTCTACTAAAAGAAAATTGTCTTCTACTTTAACAATTACTTTTGGCTAATGTCACTAGGGGAGCCATTAGAATTCATTTTATGCTGTGTCAGGTATGAAATTCTACTTTGTAAGACATGAGTTTAGCAAAGTGTAGCGGGTTGAAACTCAAAGTGCTTTGCTCCCGGGTTTTCTGCACCAATTTTGTTGGTGCATTCAGGACCACAATTCAATATCAAAGAAAGGAAAACAAAACAGTGAGGTCTCAATGGCATCTCGGATAAAATTCACCAGACAACTGATGGCTTAGGGAAACTCCAGAAAGGTTTATTAACACTAACTATATACAGAAAAGGTTATGCAAGTCGGTGCATACACACTGTGTCATTAATGCCCTCACAGAACATGAGAAAACAGAATGGGAAACCACTCCAGTTTGGGCCTTGGATCTTCTTCTAATTTAGAGACCTGGGAAGGAAAGCATGTCAGTCCGGGATGGCCTGAGTTTCTCAGCGCCCACACCTGTATCCCTCGGTGCAGCAGACATGCATCTCAATGCTCTCGGGATGGCCTGAGTCTCTCAGTGCCCACACCTGCATCCCTCGGTGCAGCCGCATGCATTTCAG
>VXBP01005220.1:10721-21889 GCA_013400115.1 Rhinopomastus cyanomelas
CCGTTCCCGGGGCGGTGGGGGGGTGCTCCCTTCAGGGCCACAGCCTGCGAAAAGAGACAAACAAAGACCCTGCCCCGGTTTTTATAGGCTCCCCCAGCCCGTCTTTCAGGGGCAGGTCACAGGACAGATGCTTCCGGGGGGGGGGGGGGGTGGTGTCCTGTGACCCGTGCAACCGGAGTAGGTCCCCCAGAACACAACAAAACTTTTCTTCCTCATGAAAGCACTTCTACAGGTTCTAGCAGTTCTCAAACTGCAATACAAAGCTGGATCATATTAGGCTAAAATGATGTTCTTTTTTCTAGACAAAGTAAATTATGTAGATCTAATCTATGTGATCTTTGATATAAACCTACTATTTAAGGTACAGGGATTCTACACAAGACAGCATTAATAAAAAAACTGGGGAACATCTACATTGCCTGAAATGGAGATTCCAGTGACCTGCTTTGAAACTGAACTCTCAACCTCATTAATATTTATGAGTATGTGAAAGCTGAGTGTCAGGATGATTCAGCCCGGTTCTTCTAAGTGTCATCTAATGACAGGGACGAGGAGCAATGGATGTAAGCTGGAACATAGGAGGTTCAAAAATCAATATGAGAAGGAACTTCTTCACACTGAGGGTGATGGAGCACTGCAATGGGTTGAACAGGGATGTTGTGGAGTCTCCTTCTCTGGAGACATTTAAAACCCACCTGAATATGTTCCTGTGCAACTTGATCTAGGTGATCCTGCTGTGGTGGGGGGAATTGGGCTAGATTATCTTTCAAGCTCCCTTTCAATCTCTAATGTTCTGTGATTCTGTGATTCTGAGATTCTGTGACTGAAGAACATTAATAAAATTACAGATAATTGCTGGTACCAATGCTGTGGTAAGGAAAAAAAAAGGTCTATTCTGAATGAAATTTGCTGGTAAGGTAGAGATGGAAGTCTTAAATTTATTTTGGAGGACTGGAAAACATGCATTGGCACAGGAACATATCCAGGTGAGTCTTAAATGTCTCCAGAGAAGGAGACTGCACAACCCTGACTTGGCAGCCGGTTCTAGTGCTCCGTCACCCTCACTTTAAAGAAGTTACTTCTGATATTTCTATGGAACCTCCTATGTTCCAGCTTGCACCCATTGCCCCTTGTCCTATCGCCAGATGACCTTGAGAAGAGCCTGGATGCAGCCTTCTGACACTCACCCTTCAAATATTTACAGACATTAATGAGGTCACCCCTCAGTCTCCTCTTCTCCAAGCTAAAGAGACCCAGCTCCCTCAGCCTCTCCTCATAAGGGAAGTCTCCTACTTCCTTCCTTGTCTTCGAATAACTTGTTCTAGGTGATCCTGCTGTGGCAGAGGGTTTAGACTAGATGATCTTTGAGGTCGCTTCCAATCCCTAATGATTCTGTGATTCTATGACTTAGTGATAACCAATAGAGGAGATCATAGGTTGGACCCAGCTAATAAAATGACAGCTTGGTCATGAAAGGCTGAACTGCCAGTCAAAAGGCTATCCTATCTCTAACATTTATAAGGCAAAGAACAATTCTACTAACAAGCCTTGGGAATAGACTTTTTCCAAAGAAAATCTGCCAGCATTTTTATTTCATTGATCACACTTTCTTGAGGAAGTGGAGGCTTAGGGGAGACTTCATTGCCCTCTACAGTTATCTGAAAGAACACTTCAGAGATGTTGGTGCTGGTCTGTTCTCACAGGTAATTAGCCACAGCACCAGAGGGAACTGCTTCAAGCTTCATCAGGGTAGGTTGGGATTGGACATAGAAAAATTCTCCACAGAGAGAGTGATCAGGCAACTGAATGGGCTGCCCAGGGTGGTGATTGAGTCACCATCCTGTAGGTGTTTAAAATCACTTAGATGTAGTATTGGGGGATCTGTTTTACGGGTGAACATGTAGAGTAGGGCTCATGATTGGATTCAATGATCCCAAGGATCTTTTACAACCTGAATGATTATGAGATTCTTATAAAGCAGACTAAAATTCTTGTTTCTCAAATAAAGCAAAATCAAATGAAGACTTGTTAGTAAAATATAAATGAATAAAGAATGATGATTTGTCCGTCACGGTTTCCAAAGAAAGAAAAGCAGCGAGAAACTACTGCATTTTAGGATAAAGCACATTTCTGGCAAATAAATAAATAAATTATTGACTGCTAATGTAGTGCAGGTGATGCCTGATGACTTTACTGAAGAAAAACTCGAATATATACATGTCTTTTAGCCAGGCTGAAGTGAGGCAGGAGCTAAGCGCAATGAATTCATTTACCATCTTCTGACAAAGGCATTAGGAGTTCACACTCCTTGTGTATTTCTCTATGTGTATGCATGTGTGTCAGTGTGTGTTACACACACCGGCATCACTGCAGTTGGACTGACATGAGACCTCATGAAATAAGATTCCTTTTTATTGCTACTCAGAAATTGAGAGTATTCTGAATTAATCATAGAATCATAGAATCATTAGGGATTGGAAGGGACCTCAAAGATTATCTAGTCCAATACCCCTGACACACACAGCAGGATCACCTAGACCAAGTCACACAAGAACACATCCAGGTGGGTCTTAAACATCTCCAGTGGAGGAGACTCCACAACCTCCTTGGACAGCCTGTTCCAGGGCTCCGTCACCCTCACTGTGAAGAAGTTCCTTCTCATATTGATGTGGAACCTCCTATGTTCCAGTTTACACCCATTGCCTCTCGTCCTATCAGTAGACGACATAGAGAATAGCCCAGCTGCATCCTCCTGACACCCACCCCTCACATATTTATAGACATTAATGAGGTCACCCCTCAGTCTCCTCTTCTCCAAGCTAAAGAGACCCAGCTCCCTCAACCTTTCCTCATAAGGGAGGTGTCCCATCTCCTTCATCATCCTCGTTCCCCTACTCTGGACTCTCTCCAGCAGCTCCACGTCCTTCTTGAACTGAGGGGCCCACAACTGGTCACAATACTCCAGGTGTGGTCTCACCAGGGCAGAGCAGAGGGGGAGAAGAACCACTCCTCTTCTGCTAATGACCCCCCCTTCTGATCTACCCCAGGATGCTGTTGGCCCTCTTGGCCACATTAATATTTCTTTTGAGCAGTTTTTGATAAAAGGTGTCTGTGAACTTTACTGGACACCCCCAGTCAAGAACAGGCACAGTTCTGCACAGAACAAATTCATGTATTTTGGTTGTTTTAAGGTCTTCTTTTCAGTTTCTGGAATTCCAGTCAATCCAGGGTCTTATTTTTCAGCCTAGAAAGGTACAGCAAGTTAACAGAGAAAAGGTTTTTCCAATTAACTTGATGGAACTTATTGTGCAGATTGCAAAAATCTTACACGAACCACATTTCCTTGGATATTACTGGCAGCTGAACAGAGGCTGAGATGAAAAATACATAAAAGGAACACTTAGTGCCCTCTGGGTATAAACAGGATGGGGCACCAAATGTTATTTGAATGTAGCATTCAGTATCATAATGAGCTGCAGCCAGAGCAGGTGGTGAAATACTTCACCTGCATCAGACTCCTCTTAAGCTGATCACAGTGTGATGTGACAGGCAGCAGATCTTTCTTTCACTACCCTTATGCAGAATATCCTGAAGGGATTAAATCCATCCTCTCTCCTCAGTAACACATCTAAGACCCCCATGAGAGGACATTTGACACTCTGGACTGTGGTTTTTCCAGGAGCTTCCGCCGTCAGTTTTACACTTGAACAGCAACCCGGGTGACAGCCTGGCTGATACTTCCATGATTGATTGACAAGAGTTAATCATGTAGACAACTGCTGGTTTAATATTAACCATTCCAAAATGCAGAAAATGCTTTAAGGACATAGTGGAGAC
This sequence comes from Rhinopomastus cyanomelas, assembly GCA_013400115.1. Taxonomy (NCBI): domain Eukaryota; kingdom Metazoa; phylum Chordata; class Aves; order Bucerotiformes; family Rhinopomastidae; genus Rhinopomastus; species Rhinopomastus cyanomelas. Next base: position 14,559 of record VXBP01005220.1, read on the forward strand.
AGTGACTTTTCCCTCCAACAAAGGAAATTCTGCTGTGCTGCCAATAAGAAGACTCAGAGGCTTGAGGCAGAATATTTTTATTGGGTTTCTTAAGGCAGAAATATTGATAATAATGTTTTATATTGCTCATCTGCAACAAGGATCTCATAGTGTCTATTCTTTGTATCAGGACTGCTGTTATTTATTTCTCCTGTTTATTCCAGTGGAAGGTTTAGGTTTCTTCAGTTTCCTAAGAAATTGTCTGGGCTTAAGGCAGAAATCTATTTTTCTTACAAATACAACTCACCTACTTTATTGTCTGAAGATCTGAGGTTAACAGTGCTTCAGAAAAAAAGAAAGTCCTCAATAAAACTGGATCTTATGAAAATGGCCTTGCTAACCATATGCTTGTTCCACAAAGAAATGTACTATGGACATGCTGATGCTATAGCAAGTAGACTGGTAATCATAATTAATAATCATCTTACCAAAAAAATCATCACAATATCAGAATCATGTATTTATCAGTATAAAATCTTTTGCTCATAATCTAGGCCAAGATTAAATTGCAGTAACTGCGTCGGAATAGTAGCAGAATAACAAAGTAAAGTTCATGATGTTTTGCTGTAAATGTAGATGAGTGATTTGAGTAGTGAAATAATTATATACATAATACTTTAACCAGATATAGTTCAAGTGATACTCTACAAACCACAGAACCATGTAATCACAGTACATGAGGTATTGGAAGAGACCTTGAAAGACCATCCAGTTCAATCTCCCTGCCACAGCAGGATCACCTAGACCAAGTCACACAGGAACACACCCAAGTGGGTCTTAAATGTTTCCAGAGAAGGAGACTCCACAACCCCCTGGGCAGCCCATTCCAGTGTAAAGAATCTATATCAATTTATAAGCAAGTTTCAAAGTCTTTGGCAATCTGGTAGTTGTTTGCCAACAAATTATACACCCATCCTTAGGTCAAAATATTAATTATTAACGAATTTGGAATAACTGATATGTTCCATGGTGTTTTATAACTGATGAGAGCACATGTAGCTATTCAGATTTTGAGGAAAAAAATAAGTTAATTGTATTTATTTTAATAGAAAACAAATAAAATTAAAGCATTAAAGAATTTCAGGATTAATTTCAGCAAGTATCTTCTTGGCTGATGTACTTTTGTCGTTCAGGTGTTGTTTTCTAATGTCCAGATAGCTACATAAGGATGTTAATGAAGTAGAAGGTCAACAGTGTTTTGATGAGAATTAAAGATCTGATAGTTAGGAACTCAAAACACCTTGAAACCATCATTCAAGAAGTCAAACTACAAAATCAAAAGATCTTCATCTGAAGAAAACCCACCAAATTTATAAGTAAGGCTAAAATCTATTTTTGCTTGGGTTTTTTGTTGTGTTCTGCAAAGAAACACCAAATTGTTCTCAAACACTAAACCACAGAGCTTCACATGCCAAAGAAAGATGGTGAAAAACTGATACCATTTGAATGACCTCTTCAATGTTCTAGTGGGTAACTGCAACAGTGAAGGCTGTTGCTGGAACCAAAATAACAAAATACTTTTGAAAATAAAAAAAATATTTTCTGTTTGCTTGTTGAATGTATTAAACTTCAGCCTTTCAGATTACAAGTCAAAGTGAAAATTTCTTATGTGAATATTTTTGTGCACTTAGAAATATCATGTGCACTGACTTTAAAACAAACTACTCTCTCAGACTTTCTTAGCCTTTTTCATGTTAACAACCATATTAGTGATTATAGAAAATCAGCCCAACTGTTACAATTGATTCTTAGAAGAAATTTATTCTCAATGATTTTCTGGATAAATCTTACACCATCACAGGGCAATGATCCTGAATGAATTCAAACCTCCTTTAAGTATAATTTTCCTCATTAATTCCTTTCATCTCCTGGGGAACAAATTGCAATAAAATACGGCCTCTGAGGTCAATAAATCCTAGCTCTAGAGCTACGGTTTCTGCTTGGGATTTGTCTTTTTTTCTCCCCCCAAAGTCCAACTGAAAGCAAAACAATCTCTCTTACAATCATTTGTTGATTTAAGTCCAGCCTTAAGCTATTCTATTTGACCTGATCATTGTAAACTGCTTGTTCTTGAGACAGTGGATCTGTCACAACATGGCAGGTTTTGTTTCGTACTGCAGAATATTTTCACAGATCATCGGTTACCAATTTCTCATCACTTTTCCTGCTACCCCGCACACTTTGATGTGATGCTAAGTGATTTTCTTGTCTTCAGTTTTAATGTTTTACATGAGAATAGCTGAAGCCAATAAAGAGATTTGAAATGTATTTTCTAGGGAACAAACCATATGAGTAATTCCACTGTGTTGTCAATTAAAAACAAAGTCAGAAATGCTATCAAAAGTCTTAATATTACCTGAATTTTTCCTTTAACCATTGTGGGATAACTTAAAAATTAAACCTAGCATTATTTGCACATTAAGGAAAGTTCTAAGCCTCTAAGGTAGAGTACAGCTGGAACACAAGGAATGCCTTCCTCTGATGGTTCTCCAGGCAACTGGGTCTGCAAACCATGAGGGGTGAAGCAATACGAAGTCATTGCGGTCAGCCCTTGTGAGGAAATGTGCAGCCATGGGCAAGGCCTGTGATAAGATGTACCTGATGGGAATGTACTGGTGCTTCGAAGAAGATAAAGCTGTACCCTTGCAACCCTGAGTCTTAATCACTAAATTATAAACAAAAACATGTATGACTAGGGTCACTCAAGCTCCACCTCACAGATAANGTACATGTCCAGTGAAGGAGACTCCACAACTCCCCTGGCAGCTGGTTCCAGTGCTCTGTCACACTCACTGGGAAGAAGTTCCTTCTGATATGTATATATGGAACCTCCTGTGTTCCAGCTTACAACCATTGCCCCTCGTCCTGTCACTAGATGGCATTGAGAAGAGCCTGGTTCCATCCTCCCAACACCCACCTTTCAAGTAATTGCAAGAAGGTAGTTGCCTGTTTTTCCAGGCAGTTGAAAATGACCATGAAAACTCCATCTGAAATTAAGAGAGAGTGCTAGATAAACAATTTAGCAATCAACTGATTGGATTTATGATATACGAGACTCATTATGGGAAAAGAAGGCAAATGGGACATTATTTTTGACAGAAATTGAAAATAAATATCCAGCTTTTCTATTCCCAGTGCCTCATTGCACATATTTCCAGAAAGTGTTAACCTGACAGAGCAGAAAAGAAGTGCTGTCAAACAGTACTTTAAAAAAACATAATCTTCCAGAACATACTGCACTAATTAACCTTCAATAGTATGATTTCCCCTGCCCATACTGTAGACTATTTCAATCACAGAAGCTGAATATTGTGAAATAATCAGATCAGGGAGATATAACAACAAAGGGGTGATTTAAATCAAAATAAGTGATATTTGATTGCACTTCTGCTCTGATTTGAGACAATTAATTAAGAATATAAGGCACATTTTAGAACAAATACTAATCAATTCAAGTGTTCTGTGAAAAGATATTAGAAAACTAAGTGTAGGTTTTTTAATGAAGCTGAAGCTTTGTCTTACAGTATAATGAGATGTGTGAAATACATGCTAAACTACTTTTTGAAAGCCCACTTTTATCACAAATCAGTTTTGTTACAATTCAGTTTTATTCTCTGGTATTAACAGAAGGATGACCATGAGCCAGCAGTGTGCCCTGGTGGTCAAGAAGGTCAACGGCATCCTGGAATGGATCAGAACGGGGCTGGTTAGCAGATTGATACAGCTTCTTCTCCCACTATACTCTGCCCTGGTGAGACCACATACGGAATACTGTGTCCAATTCATAGAATCACAGAATCATTAGGCATTGGAACAGACCTTGAAAGATCATCTAGTCCAATCCCCCTGACACAGCAGGATCTCCTAGACCAAGCCATAAGGTCAGTCATGGTCAGAAGGGACCACAGAATCATCCACCCTAGATCAGGCTGGCCAGAGCCCCATCCAGCCTGGCCTTAAACACGTCCAAGGACAGGGCCTCCATCATCTTCCCGGGTACCCATTCCAGGCTCTCACCACTCTCACGGTGAAGAACTTCCTCCTCACATCCACTCTAAATCTACCCATCTCCACCTTTGCTCCATTCCCCCTAGCCCTGTCTCTACCTGACATCCTAAATAGTCCCTCCCCAGCCTTTTTGCAGCCCACTTCAGATACTGGAAGGCCACAATAAGGTCACCTTGGAGCCTCCTCTTCTCCAGACTGAACAGCCCCAACTCTCTTAGTCTGGCCTCATAGGAGAGGTGCTCCAGCCCTCTGATCATCTTCGTGGCCCTCCTCTGCACTCGCTCCAGTACGTCCACATCCTTCTTGTAAAAAGTGCTCCAGAACTGGACGCAGTACTCCAGGTGGAGTCTCACCAGAGCGGAGTAGACGGGGAGAATCACCTGTCTTGACCTGCTGGTCACACTTCTCCTGATCAGGCTTGCCTTCTGAACTGCAAGTGCACACTGCTAGCTCATGTTGAGCTTTTCGTCCACAAGCACCCCCAAGTCCCTCTCCTCAGGGCTACTCTCCAGCAGTTCTGGGACCTTCAGTTCCAGAACAACACAAAACTGCTGGACAGAGTCCAGCACAGAGTTACAAAGATGAGAAAGGGAACGGAGCAATTCCCTAATGAGGAAAGTCTGAGGGAGCTGGGCCTCTTGAGCTTGGAGGAGGCTGACGGGTGATGTCATTAATGTTTATTTATATGTGAAAAGTGGGTGTCAGGAGAACAAAGCCAGGCTCTGCTCAGTGTCATCTAATGACAGAACAAGGGGCAATGCAATGAGTGTCAGCTGGAAGACAGGAGGTTGCACATCAACATGAGAAGGAACTTCTTCCCAGTGAGGGTGACAAAGTACTGGAACAGGCTATAGAACTGCAACCAGATTATTGACCAGAACTTAAGGAAATGGATTTGTTAATGCCATCAGATGAATCAACCAAACGTCAGGCAAAAGAAGTAAGGCAAGCACAGCATCCCAAAGGTGAAGCAGCCTCAGGAGGACAGTTACAGAGAGTATGTTGTTAGGATTGCCAAATTCTTTTTCTTACAGAATGATTTGGAAATGCTGTTTGTTTCCAGAATATTCCACTGAAAGGAAAAGTGAAAATATCGCCGAAAATTCTCATAAATTGCCGTACTGCTAAGAAGCCTTGTGCAGCATTGGTAAGGAGCCACATTATGTTGAAACTACATTATGTTAATCTAGGAATGTGAGTTTACCATATATGCGGCAATTTGCTCTACTCATAATTCTTCTTGACGAATTATAAATCTGAAAGTACATTGGACTAGATTGAAACCACAGAAATGAGCTTCAAAGCAGAGCTAAGTCTCCAGTCTGGAATGTATAATACTTCAAAGCATTCTCTGTGGTAGGGAATTACGTTTGTTTTAATTAAGACCATAAGAAATTCTTACTCATACTGGGGTTTCTTTCCTTGCCTTCCAATTTTAGTTGTTGCCAACACTTGGATAAAGTGCTTTGTTTTCAAGTCAAATAAGACTGCTGTGTTTCTGATCCAATTCCCTATTCTGACTTCTGTACTAAATAACAACAAATTGTGTCCTCAGTAAATAGTTATCAATCTCAAAGAAAGAAACAAAGACTGTGCTTTCTTTTCAGAAGAAATTGATAGACTGTTTGTTCCTTAAATAATTTTTGGAGTAATGGGTTTACTTTTACATAGTCAATAAATGTGGATGTGAAGTGGTGAAGAAGAAGGGAAATAAGACTGTGATAAAATATTTCTGCAGTAAAGTGCAGTGTTGTATGAAGAAATTAAAAGATGTAATTATGTTTGCATAAACTGTAAATATTTTAAAGTTCCATCATAAGTAAAGGTTTTACTTTTATTCTCAGTAATTGAATAGATCAGACTGGAACATAGCAGGTACCACACCAATATGAGCAGGAACTTCTTCATAGTGAGGGTGACAGAGCACTGGAACAGGCTGCCCAGGGAGGTTGTGGAGTCTCCTTCACTGAAGATGTTTAAAACCTGCCTGAATGTGTTCCTGTGTGACTTGGTCTAGCTGATCCTGCTGTTGCAGGCGGCTTGGTCTAGATGATCTTTCAAGGTCCCTTCCAGTCCCCAGTGTACTGTAATTCTGTCATTCTGTGACTTCACTGACATGTTTTTTGCATCCGTAGAGTTTATAATGTTTTGTATTACTGTTGCCCCTGGTATGATTCTTTTCTGTGGAAGTGGCTGGAAAGTTGACAGACTCTGAACACTCATGAAACACACACTTCATGAAACTGATCTGAGAAGTTAGCGGCTCTCTTTTCAGAAGCTGGATTGGGAAAATCTCAATCCAGCAACCAGTAGATTATAAGTGCTACTGCAAGATTTTCCATGATAATCTAATAACACGTCAAGTTCCTCTGCAAAAGATTTTACATATCATATTGCAGACAGCTTGATCTACAGGACTGAAATAACAAAATCAATATTTCATTTGAAGGCATTCGGTGGTAGCATTAGTGTAACAGCTATTGGTTCTGTGGTATAAACTGTCTGAAATACAAGCTCTTCTAAAACACTTTATTTTTACTTCCTTAATATTCTTTTGAGTTTGCTAAAGTGAAAAAGTCAATGCTAGAATGAGCATTGCTGTGTAGGTGTTGCAGTTTGAGAACTGCTAGAACCTGTAGAAGTGCTTTCATGAGGAAGAAAAGTTTTGTTGTGTTCTGGGGGACCTGCTCCCGGTTACTGTTGTAGTTTGAAACTTGCTAGCGTTTTCAAATGTACAGCAGTTCTGCTTTCATGAAGAAGAAAAGAAAAAGGAATTGTTTTGTTTTGGAGGACCCCTCCCCCACAGGGGACTTGTCCTGGGGGAAGGTGTCACTTGGTCCTGGACATGCCCCGGATACCCGTGTTGGGTAGCCTATGAAAAAGCAGAGCGGGCGGTTTGTTTTGAGAAAAAGTCAGGAAAGAGAGAAAGAGAAAGAGGAAGAAGCAGGAAGTATGTAGCCCTCTCGAGCGTGCTGCAGGCTCTCTTGGGCTGCGGCTTCTCAGCCGAGCGCACCCCCTCCCCTGCCCCGTCCGTTCTCGGGACGGTGGCGGGGAGGGGGAAGGGCACGGGATGCAGCTCGGCTGCGGCTTTTCAGCGATTTCCGCCGCAACTGCGGGAAGAGCAGATGCCCTGTGTTCGCGTAGCCCCATGTCCTCGGCCAGACTGCCAGCTGTGACTCGCCTCGGCCTCCAGTAGCGCCGATGTGCCGCAGTCTGGAGACGCACCTGTAAGATCTCCCCTCCCCGGCACTAGCTGCGAAGTTTGCCACAGGTTCTCCAGTGGC